>PVIH01003646.1:0-156157 GCA_004025045.1 Sigmodon hispidus
CTGTCTACACTGCTGTCTATCTACACTGCTGTCTGTCTACACTGCTGTCTGTCTACACTGCCGCTGTCTACACTGCTGTCTGTCTACACTGCTGTCTATCTACACTGCTGTCTGTCTACACTGCCGCTGTCTACACTGCCACTGTCTACACTGCTGTCTGTCTACACTGCTGTCTGTCTATACTGCTGTCTGTCTACACCATTGTCTGTCTATACTGCTGTCTGTCTACACTGCCTCTGTCTACACTGCCACTATCTACACTGCCGCTGTCTACACTGCCACTGTCTACATTGCTGTCTGTCTACACTGCTGCTGCTGTCTACACTGCTGTCTGTCTACACTGCAGCTGTCTGTACTGCCACACTACACTGTTGCTGCTCTGGTGTACCAGCTATACACTGATAGATGCCATCTCTACCAGGACCTTTTATTCATTCCACTAGCTTCCTGATAAAGCATGAGTAAGAGCATCCTCGGGCTGGCCGGCCCGTGTCTCCTGGAGCTCCTCTTTATCTTTGATACATTTAAGTGAATTTATAATTGACAGTTAAAGAACTCAACTCCCTGGTTAATTTTAGATAAGTCAGCATGTTCCCAGGCTGCTGTTTTTTTTCGCCAATCTTGGACATCAGCCATGACCTAATGATTCTGCCATTAGCAGTGTGGACAGCTCTGCTCCTCAGAAATGCAGCGCTATCCATGGTCCGTGTCAACAGTCTGCTCCTCTTTAAAGTCACAAGCCCTTTGAGTTCGAGAAGTGTCTGCTGCTAAATTTGGATCCTGCCTTTGGTAATTGTGCTCCTATTAGGCTGATGAGAGAGTTAGCAGAGCTGAGCCTTTGGGCTTCTGCCCACAGTGTGAGCCAAACAGGAAATGACTGTGAACTTGACTTCTGAGATGTGTAAAAGGCCTGTCCATCACTTTGCTCATGGCACAGGCTCACTATCAAAATAGCATGTGCTGCCTTTCCCAGGAGATGGACTCCAAGCCTGGCAAGACCCCAGAATCCAGCAGGAGTAAAAGTCTTTACTGGAAAGGAGGTGGCTATGCTTGGATTCTCCTGGAGTCTTGGCGATGGCCTTTGTGGTAGCCATCGCCTTGCCTGACAGACTAAACTCACTCCTGTTTGTGAGGCTGAGCTTTGAAAGTGGACATAGTATGATCTTTGGAGATGGATGAGCCTAGCCTCACACACTTATGACTTCTGGAAGCAGGTGAACCTAGGTTCACTCACTGGGATTACCATTTATAAACAGGATGAAATGAGATGGCTAGCCTCAGTCTTTCTTACATCATTATGAAGAATGAATGACATCATGTATAGGAAGAAGCGGTTGAGGTCCTGTCTCTGAAGCCAATGAGGCACTTGGCATGAGCTTCTGAGTATTGTAGGCAAGGTCCTCTAGAGGAACTGAGCTGACGGAATGCATACATACTTGAAAAGGAGATTTACATCATAGTTCACAGAGCAGGGTTGGAGGGGGGGTTCCCATAATGAATGTCTGCATAAAGGAACATTCAGTCTACATTAGAAGACCAAAAAAACTAAAGTCATCGGTGAAGTATAGCAGCAGTATCAGCATGGCAGTGACAGTATATGGTCACTCACCAGCAAGACACAACAAACACTGCCCTCTCCTTGGCCACTTGATGGTGTTGCCTAATTTGAGGGAGAGTCTGACTCTGTCAGTAAGGTTTGGAAATACTCTTCACAGACTTCCCCCAGAGTAATGTCTCTCAGGTGAGCGCAGATCTAGTCAAACCAACAATCAAGACTAACTATTACACTTGGATTAGGAAATTTGTTTCCCCTTCTGTAATAAAATGGCAAATGAACAAGCTGTGCTATTGATCAACTGGAAATGTCTGAAATCCAGTGATAGATTTGTAATGTCTGTCATGGCTGAGGAGTAGATGGTAAGAATAGCATTCCATGCCTTTCTGTCTCCCTTCTGGAATGTAAGCCCTGAAGCTAAACTTGAACAATAATCCAAAGCATTTTTGTTTCTTTTTCTACATAAGGCCTATTCTAAACCCATGTTTGCTGGGTTTTAAACACTCTATATCTTACAGAGACTTTGGGTTTCAAAATGACAGATATTATAACCAGCAAGGAAAATATTAAAAATCTTACCCTAAATATAAAGGATTGGCATCTTAGATTGGGGGAATAAATTACCCAGAATCCTGTAGTAAGATGATAGCAGATAAGAGGTATGCTGTCAGGAAGACCAGGACAAAAGTCCTCATGTTGCTGTCTGTGAGAAGTGGGAATGTACTAGTGTGTGATCTACACTTGTACCAGGAAAGGTTTTTCCAGCTTTGTTTCTGTGACTCAATCTACCCTCACCCCCAAAGAATTTCCCAGGTAGCATGAAGAGTCTTTGGTATTTTAGGTTTCAACTCTAGGTTATGCAATGACTTTGAGCAGGTCATTTTTCAGAATCTTCACCAGTGCTGTGTACCCAGGCCTCGAAAGGCATCATCATCCCCTGGGGTACAGGAGCTGGTCAGTAGAACCAACTACCCTTTCTCAGGACCTGCTGAGATCTGAATCCCAGAGGGATTTCCCCTTTAAAGGACATGGATCAGAAAGTGTGTGTGTGTGTGTGTGTGTGTGTGTGTGTGTGTGTGTGTGTGTGTGTGTGTGTGTAGGGGAGGAATATTGCAGTGATGGGAAGAACAAGATATTACTGACTTGGAGATGAAAGCCACCTCCGGCTGGATTTCTCAGCCTTCTACACATCAGTTCAGCTGTGCCTGGAAAAACATTTAACTTGCCATAGGATGCCAAGTCATGAGACAGAGAGAAAGCACTGGAGAGAAAGAGACAGAGACACAGAAACAGAGAGGCTATTTTAGGAAATCCCCTGGCTCTTCCCTGAGATCAAAGGGTTTATGGGAAGGAAGAGGTTCGGTTCGGGTCCTGGTGTCAGGCTCTTGATTTGCTCTGTGTGTGATGTCGAAAGAAAGTCAGAATCAAGGGCTTTTGTGTGGTTCTTCATGAGTGATGGAGAGAGAAGGCAAAGGGAAAATGGAGAGGAGGAAGGGGGAAAGACGGGCATGGGAAGAAAGGGGCCGAGAGAAACGGGGTGGACATGGAACTGAGGAGAGAATAAGTAAGAGAAGGAGGGAGGGCAGTGAAGAGTAGAGAGCAGAGAGAGGAAGTGCCAGAGAGGGGTCCAGGAAACAGACAGATGGGTGGGGAATGTGCAGGGCCTCTCTCTCTCCCATCCTGAACTGGCCCTTCTATATGGCAGCACAGCCTCTGCGTTTAAGGTGCTGTATGTGCCTGGACCTCAGGTGGAGCCAGATGACAGTGCAGAGCTGGATCCAAGTCTACAGCCAGAGGCTGAGCCAGCAGGAAGGAATCTTCAGCTAGATGCTGGTAGAGAGGTGAGCTGGGACTTGGAACAGCAGACCACTCACCCTCTGTGCCCAGGACCTCAGGAGAGGGCTTCTAATGTGGTCAGTCTAAGGACCCAGATAGAGTTGGACTTAGGTCTTGATCTATTTTTCTTACAAGTAGCTCTAGGCATGTGGTTTTGAGCCTCAGTTTCCCCATGTGTGAAATGACCCTAATATGAAAACAAGTCTGGTGGGTGGTGAGAAGACTGTGAAAAAATCAAATAGCCATGGCTGATTCCAAAGCTGGAAGCTGCAAACGGATGCCAGGCAGCTGGATTCACAAGAGATGACGCTTGTTTCTTCTTCTGGCTTTGGAGTTTTAAAATTTTGGTACCAGAAGTTTTCTTATAGGAAAAAATTTCTATTATGGGTTCCTCATGCAAGATTTTGGCAGGGCACTGGGTGGCTTTCCTTGACACATCCCCATAACCTGAAACTTATTTGAATTTTTCTTCAAGCACCTGTATCTGCTTGCATGACATGTCTGTTTGATTGACATGGTTTTTCCTAGAGAAAGGTACACAAAACAGCTAAGGAACAGGCTGCCATGTCTTTCTCATAGCAAGCCAGGTGTCTATCACTCCATTGAGTCCATCACTGCAGCTAAGATGGAAACCATGGACTGAATGGGTTACAGGCATATTTCCCAGTGAGCTCAAGGATCCAAACAAGAGACAGCATCTCTTGAAAGAGTATGTTTCAATGTGGTGCTTAAACAGTGTGGCTTTCATTCCAGGCATTGCTCTGAGCTTTGCAAGATTTTCAAGTATTTAGGCAACAAGGAAGAAAAAAATAACAGTACACTCAGATGATGGATCCTTCCAAGGATTGGAAGACTAGGGCACAGGCAATTCTCCTCAGTATGCACATGAGATTAGCTTAGGTACCTGTTGCATGCCACCTCGCCAGCAAGGAACACGCAACACCGGATCCTTCTCTTTGCAGTTTATTCGGGCCTTTAATTATCTTCTTGTCTCTCACTCACTCACTCTCACTCTCAGACATATGACGAACGACTCACTCTCTCACACACTCTCTCACAAATGACGAACGACCCCTGGGGGAGGGGGGAGAGGGAGTCCACTCGTGGCTAAATACCCTCTGGGCCTCCAATCCCGGTAAGCCATGTAGACATTGCCCATAGGTCCCGGTAAGCCATGTAGACATTGCCCATAGGTCCCGAGGCGCCGGAAGCAAGCCACCATCCTCGCCTACAGCCAATAAGGAGTTGTTTACTCCCGAGAGCACTCACCATCGAGAAAGGTGGAAGGCGGAAACCAGCGCCACCTTTAGGGCGTGGTACAACGCAGCTCCCTACAGGTACCCGTAGGCCTGCTTTAGACATCCAAATTTGAAGTCCCTTGTATAGTCTTTGCATGGCGCCTACACAGCCTCTGTGGACTTGAATCCTCGTGGGCTGCTTACACTTCTTAATACAATGCAGGTGCTGTGTTGATGTGACACTCTCCAGGGGTAAGAGGAGAAAGGGGTCTCTAAAGGTTCAATGTGAACACAGGGTTTAAGCTAAGCCCTTTTGATCAGGTGTGAGTTGAATTCCCAGGTGTTGCAATCATCTTTTTGAAGGATCAATTGTTTGCCCAGCAGGATGCCACAGGACAAAGGACCAGGACTGATGGAGGCAGAGCCCTCCACTGCTTGAATATCTACTGTGTTTTGAATCCATGGCTGTGCCCCTCATCTAGACATATCTGCTGACCCAGAGCATTTAAGGTGCAGCATGGGAAGGCAATAGGGAGGCAGATAAAATGAAAATTTCCAAGACAACAGCGCACCATTCTGGGGGATCCAAGAGAAACCGCTTGGAGGAGTATGATTCTGCTTCCTGGGAAGGTTAAGGCCTGGATAATAGTGGGGCCTTGCCTGTTGCATTGGTACAAATAAATGTTCTGGGCAGGAAGTAGAAGCCATAAAGGTGTAGCTAATGGTCCCAGAAAGGCTGTAGGATGCTGGACCGTTGTGTGGGTGAGTTGAAGGAGAGAGGAAGCAGGAAGGAACCCTGAGACCGGTCACACTGGGCATGTGCTCTGGCTGCTGAGTCGAGAAAGCAAGTGACAGCTTCCCAGATCAAGGGCAGCCTGCTGGCACTCAGGAAGAGGAACAATGACTCTGGGGGCCACATGGAGACAGCATCAAGTGGCTGAGTCTGAAGGTAGAAGGTCAGAGAGTGAAAAGGGAGGCAGTGATGGAGTCTAGGAGTAGAAGGCTGGATTTCAGGAGCCAGAGAAAAAGCCAAGGAGACTGGGAAACAACTGCAGCATCCCCCACCCCAAGGAGTCTGATTTGCATAAGAGCTGGATCTTTGTGAAGTTCCACCCCAAGCAATGGGTGGTTAATTGGGTTTGTTCATCCAACAGCAAACACTGAGGCGTGCTAGCCCCCCTAGGACTCCCAACTAAGGGCTCAGAGGAAGGATGAGAAGAACAGATTCCTACCCAGGATGTGAAGAGTCACCTGAAAACCTTGCTTTATACAGGATTTTTGTGACCCAGCATCCCATGAAGCAGATGGCCGCCCTCCCCCTCAGCCTGCACTCCAGCTCCCATTTTTCTCTGGCTCAGATAATACATATGGCTGCCACTGAACTCAGGCAAGAAGAGCCAGGCCTGATTGACAGTTTCCTGTGTGCCAGGCATAGTATCAAGGACTTGTCACCAACTATCTTACCCCAGAATAGAGTTCAAGGCTTGGCAAGCATCCTGTGAAAGGCCGGGCAGTCAAATGTTCAGGCTTGAAGGCCAAATGATCTCTGGAGCGGCTATTTCAATCTTCCATTGTAACATGAAAGCAGCCATAGACTAAACATAAATGAATGGACAAGGCTGCATTCCAATAAAGCTTTATTTATACAAATAGGCTGTGGGCCAGGATTGGCCCCCAAACCATATTTTGTTAATATAAGATGGAGTTCCCTGCTGTAGATGAAGAGACTAAATGCTTTAGTCAGGGCCCAAGGAGGCCACTCAAATAGGACAGCTAGAAAGGCTTACTGCAGTGGAAAGGAAGCATCAGGGGATGCTGTCTCCTTCAGGAACAGCCACACAGGGTGCTGCTTTTTTACAAACTATGGGATGTAGGGATGGCAGATGGAGGTAATGGATAAAAGCCATACCCGATGAAGCTGAAGCGATACACTGACCTGACTGTCCCCTCCTGCATTCACCCTTCAGCCATTGTCTATCTACCTTTCGCCTGTCCCCTGAAGACCAGGGGTCCAGTGGGGCAGGAAGAGAGGACATGCTGGCAAACGGAGGCCATGCAGATCCCAAGACAAGATGATCAAGGCTCAGGGAGGCCAAACATCTGCTCACTTATGCAGCTCCTGAGCAGCAGAAGCAACAGGATTTCAAGACACCCTTGTTCCACTCCAGTGGCCATGCTGTTATTTATGCAGCAGTGGGCATGAAACCCAGGGCTTCATACATGTACTCAGCGAGTGCTCACTCTGCACTGCACCCAGGCTCACCATATTCTCCTAGGGTAGAGTTTGGCATGTGAGTGGTAACAGGTTACAGGAGAGCTTGCTGCAGACAGAAGCTGCCCTCTGAGGAAAAACGTCTCCAAGTGTGGCCCCTTCATGGAACCAGCTCAGCCAATTTTTTACCTCTCAGAATCCCACTCTTCTTCTCTGGAAAACAGCCAAGAGTCTTTCTTTATACAAATGATTATTAAGGGGTGCTCAATAGACCATCTGACCCACTGGGATGTTAATTTACCAAGGAAAGTCCCAAGACCCATCTCAGACTGTTTAAAACTGAGTCCATGGTTTAAGCAGAAAACTCATGCCCTGTTTGGGTCTAAGGCAATCTAGATTTTTCCATCTGTCCGTGAGAACCCAGTTATATATCCCATTGCTATGATAAAGTACCAAAGCACCTTAGAGAATGAAGACTTCATTTTATTCACAGTTCAAGGGCACAGTGTATCATGGTAGGTAGGTCAAGGCAGCAGGAGCTTGAGCTGCTGGTCACACCACAGTCACATCCAAGAGCAGGAAGACATGACAGCTGTCATTCATGCCTTTTCTCTGCCTTTATAGGCCAGGATCCCACTGGGAAATCTGCACTGAGGATAGGTGGGTCTTCCAACGTCAATTAATGTCAATTAAGAAAATTCCCCCATGCAGATGTAGTCATGGCTCAGTAGCTAAGACCACTTGCTGATCCTGCGAAGGATCTGGGTTTGGTTCCCAGCACCTCCACTGGGCAGCTTGCAACCTCCTATAAGTGCAATTCAAGGGGAGGTGACACCCCTGCTGGTGTACATGGGTACTGCACACATGTGGTGTACATGCAGACAAGCAGGTACACACATGTACACATAAATAAAAGTAAGTAAAATTAAAACAAAGAAAGGCAACACCACCACCCCCTGCTGCCACACACAGGCATGCCTCAACACACATATTCTAGGTGATTCTAGATTCTGCCAAGTTGACAATTAACACTAGCTATCACACCAGTCTTATGGATTTTAGCAAAGCTAAATAAACTATGTAGTTATGGGTGTGGCAGCATCAGCTAGCTCATTACTAGAAAGAGCAGACCTCCCTGACTCTGCTACTGACCAGAATGAGACCCCAGTTATCTGACCACCATGAGAATCACATCACTTCTATTCCCCATTTAAAAGCTGGGAAACAGAGCAGAAGAAGACCCAGATACCTGCCTACATCTGACAGATAGCCACTGGCCCAGACACAAGTGTGCTGGCTTGTATCCTTTCTTTTCCTGTGTAGTGGGTATGATGGGAAGGCCAGTGGAGGGCAGGTATGTAGATATTGGGAAAGTTCAGAGATCCCCAGGGAAAACCCAAGGGCTGAAGGTAGAGGTTTAGCTTTCCTAGAAGCTGCAGAGTGGGACCACCCAGTAGGACCTGGCAGATTCATCTAAGCCTCTCCACTGCCTAGGGACAGGCCCAACCTCCACAAAGCTGTGCAACTCAGCAGGGTGCACAGAACCAGCCAGGGTGTATGATTCACACTAGAGGACTGGCAGCTTGCACACTGAGGCTTCCTCTTCTTCTTTTAAATCAAACCCTGAGACTGGTTCATGGCAAAGGGACCCAAGTACTCTGCAGAGAAAGAGACATGTGTCGGGAGTGCCAGGTTTCTCCTTGGCATCTTTGTGTGAAGATACTGAGATTTTTTTTTATAAAGCTAATAAATCCTAAACCTTGTTTGAATCCCAACCTAGAACAGATGCAATGCATATGGTCAGTAGACCTGGAGTTGCAAATAAATACATTTGCAAACCAAATATTTAAAAAGCAATTCTTCTCCGTCTTTTTCTCTCTTTCTTTCTGTTTTCCTAAGGGTAGCTGCCAAGATCAGCCCAGAGATTTGGATTTCCTTAAAGCCACTGCCACAAGATTTTATTCTCTCAGCCAGAAGGGAATTATAATGCCTTAGGTGAGGAGTGTGTGGAACTTTTAGCTTGCATGGCAGTCCCCAGTATTGGTCATGGCTGCCTGGGGCACTAGACTGACAGAAGACCTAGGCACAGTTGGAAAGACTGTCATGATCGATTAGCAATGTCTGCTCTGAGATTGTGGTAGACAGTGTAAGTATGCATGCTATATTATTGTTTTATTATTTTATCATATATGTGATATAGTATTAATTATGTAATATTTACTGTATTATTCTTAAGGGTTTTAGGATCTCATAACTTCTCTTTTTCCTGACATGGCCGTGCTGTGGAGTTCAGAGTCTCATCTCCCATCTAAAAGGATGCCCACATATATAATTCCTCCTCTTACTAACTCAGCCCTCTGACGGAAGGTAAGCACTATTCCTTCCTTGTCTAGGCCATCTTGGTCCAGAGAGAGTCTTAACACTGACATGTCTCTAGACTTGATGTCTCCATGCTCTTGACTGCAAGCCTGTTTCCTGACCAGAATATCAGCTTTGTAAGGACAGTGATGTGGTGTGTTTTCACTCACTGCTTTGTCCCTTAAACCTACCTGTCTCACAGGCTCTGGGTGAAACATTGTTGGAAATATTTCATTCCTTCCTTTTGTTTTTAGTATTCTGGGCTCATTCTAGAACTGGGGTTTGTAGATACTGAGTCCACAAAACAAATGAGTAAGCAGCAGCCATGTACACTGCAACTCTGGATAGGATGAAAGGCTTCGTAGTAGAGTAGCTGTTGAGAAAGCTGTTCGGGAAGGCAGGCAGGGTGAAGCAGTGGGCTTTGACAGAGGAACGAGGTCTTTCTTTTCATTCCAGCCAAGTCCTACAAAGGCAACCTTTAGACACTCCTTGGTGTGACTGAGAGAGAGAGTCAAGCTTCTCCTCCAAATAAGCTTCATTAAGGACATTGTGAGGACATCATCAGAACTCTGTCTCCAGAGGCCCTGAGGTGAAGATCCAGGTGACCTTGATTCAGTCCACAAGCATACACAGATTGTTTTCACAGCCTTTTGCTCAGCGGAGCTGAGAAAATGTCAACTTAGGCCATTTTTTTCTTCCTGTTATTTAGATATTTACAGTGAACAAGGGAGCTAGCCAGGCTTATTTAAAGGATCTTGGACAGGTGCAAGTTTGGAATCTCACCCTTACAAAAACTGCTGTCTTCCAATGCCGACACAGAAAAAGAACAAAACAAATGTCATTTATAATGTCATGTTTGCTAACTTCAGCCATGACGTCATGCTTGCTAATTTCAATCATGATGTCATGCTCGCTGACATCATCCATGACATCATGCTTGCTAACTTCAGCTGTGACACCATGCTTGCTCTGTGCGTCTGGGACACACACTTTCAGATGTTATGGAATCTTAGCAGTCCCATCCCAGTGCTACGTGCTACAGTTGTTGTTTTTTTTTTTTTTTCCTATTTTCTCAGATGAACCTCAATCTGAGTTCTTACAGGTAGAAGTAACAGGATGAGAAAGAAAAGCCATGTTCCCAGATTTCTAGACTCATAGTTCACTCTTCTGTCATTTGTAATCAGACATTTCCTGTCATAACCATCTATTCCCAAATACCCGCAGCTACTTCCCAAATTACCACACAGAGGCTTATATTAGTAATCCATGTTCAGCAATAGCTCAGGCTTGTTACTAACTAGCTCTCACTCTTAAATTGACGCCTAGCTCATATCTATGTTTAGCCACGTGGCTTGGCACCTTTTCTCAATAAGGCATTCTCATCTTGCTTCTCTGTTTTTGCCATCGACTCTGACTCCACCCTCTCTCTTCCCAGAATTCTCCTAGACTGACTCTCATGCTCAATCTCTTCCTGCCCAACTATTGACTAATCAGCTTTTTATTAGCAAATGAAAGTAATAACATATTCATACTACAGAAAAGGATTGTTCCGCAGCAATAATTTATTTGCCTGTTTCTGATTTCTTAAGTAGTACTTTCTAATTTCAAAAATAACAAGTGATATGCAAACAAAAATGAGGAGGGATGAAAGGTTAGAGGGAAGACAGGAAGAAAGAAAATAAAAAAGAGAGATGGAGGTAAACAATGATGGATAAAGGTAGTGGGCCAATCTTGGTTATCAGAGCTGAAAGGCCAAAGCAGGAAGCATCTGTTTGCTGCAGTGCCAAGAGCAATGGTCTGGTTCGCTGACTTTTACTCTCTGCAGGTGTATGGATAGGTCCAACTTACACAGATTGTTTGCACAGGCTTCTGAGGGCTCAGCTTGTACAGGGTACAGGGTTCTAGGTGGGTCCAGGCTGTGCAGGTCCAGGGATCTGGGCAAGTGAGGTTTACCCTGGCTTCAGGTGTCTGAGTAGGTCTAGTTTGAAAGGATTAAGGGGCTGGGCCAGTTAGAGGGTCCCATTCACTGAGCACAGGGTTCACAGTTTGTTCCTCTGCTTGCTCTGGGAGCTCAGAGTAGCTGTAGTCAGTAGCTCTCCATGGCTGAAGATCTGTCTCTTTCTCTTTTTGGTGCTATGGGACATCATTTCATTTCTGAAGCAGTGCTAGGAGACATGCATGAGTCTAGAATCCCGTATCTCCAGTTGAGCCACTCTGTGTCAGTACCATAGACCTTTTTTGTCTCTTCCATTCTTTACCTCAGCTCTGAAGTCTCCATTTGCACTGTGTGTTTTCTGGAATTCCTGTCAATCAGCCACTTAGGATATGGGCCTTAGTGTTTACCATTGTTTTCAATTCCAAAGTGGCAATCCTTGTCTTTCAGTGGGAACATTTTGTTGACCATCACTGTGAGCCACACCTGAGGAGAGGTCCCTTTCTTGTTGCTGGTTTCTGTCACTCCCAAATGTTCCATGTTTTCATTTAAGCCTTGTTGCTTCTCTTCAACTAATCACCTTTACCCTTTGTTATCATCCACATGCCCTTGTGGTACTTATTGGCTTTAGGTGCTTTCTCTGCAATAAGCATCCTTGACTTGCCAAAACGTAATGTGAGTTATCAAAACTAATGATTACAGATGGAAAATTAAAATCACAGAGCTGTAGGGGTTGGGGTACTCTATCCATCCTGCTGCCATGTGCACCATACTAAAAAACAAACAAAAAGCTTGCTTCTTTTAAAAACAAACAAACAAAAAATTTGAATCCAAATTAAGTCCAATTTAGTTTATATCCTTTGAACGCATATGGTATTGCTGTCAAATATTTTAATTCTATGCGTATTTGAAATGATGGTCTTACTGTTATTTTTGCATTTGGCTAAACCTCACCTGTACAGACCTGCCTACTTAGCCTCCCTGACTTGTCTCTCCTTCATTCTATCACTTATAGATCTTTCTGGAAGACTTGTGTCTTTCCCAGAGAGTCTCCGTTTTAGGATTTCTTTGAGCACAGTGCCTTTAGACTCATTCACTGGGCCATGAATTTCCACCTGCACTCCTGATTTATAGCATTTCTGATTCACCCATCCCGTTTTGCCTCTTTGATGGCACATGCCATTTTCTTCCTAGCCCTTTGTTGCAGGCTTTCAGGAAGTTTGTTGTGTTTTTCTTTATATTTGTGTAACTTAGAGTCTGTGTCAGGCCTGACCCTTGCACTAGTGTTTGTAAGTTAGCCTTGTGCAGTCATCTCTCTACAGCTGACACCTGCCTCAGTTTCTCTCCTAGGACTTCAGGTGACATTTTCCCTCACCATTTTAGCAGCTGTTTTATGATCTTTTCTCTGTTTCCATTCTTTTAATTTTCATGCTTTGATTTATGTATTTTTTTCATAAACCCACTATTCAGGTCATTAATTTTTTCTTCAGCTGTGTCTAACCTGCTGTTAAAACCCACTGCCTGTATTCTCCATTGAAATTTTAGAAATTTTTATGCTTATAACTTTTAGTTCTTGCTTGTCTCTAGTTTTCTAGTGAAGTGTTTCAATTTGTCATATTCACATTTTAGTTTATATATGCCTGTGTGTGTTTTTCTAGAGGTTAGACTTGGTGCCAAGTCCCTTTACCTGTAGAGTCATCCACCTTCTGTCGTCACTTATTTCTTGGGGGAAATTACAGTCTGTTTTTAAAGACCAAGCCTAATGATTCTGCTTTCTAGATCATCCATGAATATTCCTACCACACCTTCTTTTCTTCTTTGCCTTGGTCTTAAGATGAATAATACCTTTTGATTGGCTACCTGGAATTCTATATAAAAATTACTGAGGACCAGGTGATGTGATTTTTTTCCTCCAGAGATTTTCTTCAGCTTCAGGCAAATTGCCATAGTAGGGGACAGTAGGAACAGATGAAATGTGACTCTGCTAACTTGGACTGTTTTAATCTCTGAAAGGCTACATTAATTTTCAGATCACCTTAGATTCTTGGGTACAGGTTGATATGAGCCATGTCTGATTCAAGCTAGCCTAGGAAAAACTGGAGGCCTTTGTTAGCTAAGACATGTTGCAGTGAGAAGATGGGATATGTTGGGAGCACAGGAGCCAAGGAGTTGAGCACCAGACCCTTTCCTGCCTCCCAGTCTCTGACTTTACATAGATGTGCCTGGGAACATGATCACCTCAGTCTCCAGAAACACATTTCCAAGAGGCTCAGAGTCAAAGACAAATATCTCAGAGAAGAGCAGTGACTCCAGACACAAACTCATCATGACAGCCACAAAGGGACAGTCCTGGGGACTAATGGTGGGAACCAGAAGCACAGGATGTACAGAAGAAGAACTACATCTCAAAAAAATTATGAGGATGGCTGGGCACAAACCCATAGCTGCCATGAACATTGAGGTTTGAGATTTTCCACGTGAGCAAACAGCTTTTAAAGTGAGTTCTCACTGCCAGTACTGGAGAGTTCCCTAAGATCTTCGTGAAGAGAGACTTATTACATCATCCTCTGTGAGGGTATCCATGGAGATGCCTAGTCTGGGCCTGAGTGGCCCTGGACATACAGAGAGGCTCCTAAAAAGCTGTCACTAGAACATCAGAGAAGAAATCAGATTGTCGTCTGAAGCTCACAGAATCTCCGAATAAAGATTAGCTACAAAACTGAGCATTTTAGCTTTGAAAGCTGACAGATATCACAAATGCTACAGAATCCTGAACATTTGCATAGTATTTTAATTAGTCACTCCATTGTTTCCTCCAGAACACTTTAATTTCTACATTTTTAGCCACATGGTCTCTGGTTGCCTTCTTTGACTAGAGGACATATGGTATCATTCCTATAAAAAAGAGAGAAAGACAATTCAGTCTTTCTTTTAACTGATGGATAAAAAAAGATTTGTTTTGGCACAGGGTCTCACTATGTAACCCTGGCTAGTCTAGAACTCACTACAGAGACCAGGTTCCCTCTAACTCAGAGATCCACTTACCTCCTGAGCGCTGGCATTAAAGGCATGTAACACACATGACAGCTGGAAAAACTTTATTGTTTGGGGAGTTAATGTGTTAGTTACTTTTGTAAAACTGTGACCAAAATGTCTGGGAGAACAATTTCAGGAGAGGAGTTGATTTTGTCTTACGGCATGCCAGGGCTCAGTCCACCCTGACTGAGGGGGCATGGTGAGTAAAGCAGAGAAATCTATGCCATGCCACCCAGAAAGCAGGGCAACAAGAGACCAGGAATAAAGTATAACTTCTCAGAGGCACATTCACAGGACATACTTCTCAGCCCCCTAAAACTTCTACAAACAGCACCACCTGCTGGGGACCAAGTGTCCAGAACATGAGCCTGTGAGGGGATATTTCATATTCAAACCACATCAACTGAGATGTAAAAACATGCAAATATACACAGAGATAAACTAATTGTTACAAGTTTGTGTTGTAAGAACAAAAAGAGTTGCTTTTCACTCAGGGTTTTCATTGACAGAAGAAAAAAAAATGACTTTCTAATTGTATTTATTTCCTGATACTGTGACAAAATACTTGAGACAGTCAGTTTTGAAAGAGAAAACATTTAGTTTTGCTCAGACTCCATGGCTTCTTGCCCTCATTGTTTTAAGGATCTAAATAGGGGAGGAAAGCAGAGACAGAGAGAAGAGAACCGAGGCCGGATACCAGGGTCTCTTTAACTTCCTTCCAATTGGACCCTCCTCTTAAAGGTCATACTACCCTCCCAGTAGCTCCACTAACTACCATCCAAGCTTTTGGTTCAACATAAAGACCTTTGAGGGATATTTAAGATCACAACCAGGATGATAACTCTGTAGAGTTCATTGGTGAGCATGCTTCTCTGAAGACTGACTTTTTCCATCAGACAGCTATTGACTCACAACTACCCATTTTCAGTTGTTCATTCATTTGCTTTTTGAGACAGGGTTTCTCTGTAGCATTGGAGCCTGTCCTGGAACTCACTCTGTACACCAGGTTGGCCTCAAACTCACAGAAATTCACCTGTCTCTGCCTCCCAAGTGCTGGGATTAAATAAGGCATGTGCCACCACCACCCGGCTTCAATTTCAGTTTTTAAATCTCTCAGAACTGAAGTGTTTCCCACAGTTTAACACCAACTTCATGCTTTTCAAATTGCTTCTCACACTTAAGCTTTGCACACACTCACGAAGTTCTGTGAAATGGCTTTTAGGAGTACTTCTGGTCTAGGAGGTGTCAGAGGGAGGTAAGAATTTTACATAGAAGCCATTTTACTCTAGAAGATATGCTGCTCTGGGTTCAGAGTGAGGTGTACCATCTCATCTTCTCCTTGCTTCTGATTTCTGAGATGACCATGGTGAAGTCTTGGCAGGTATAGTTGTTTGAATCTGAAATGTCCCCTCCCGACCACAAGCCACAGTTTGAATGTGTCTTTCCCAGTATGTAGGTGCCGGTGGTCTGGGCTGCTGTGAAAACTTTAGGATGTAGGGTCTACATGGAAGTAGGTTACCAGCTGTCTTAACAAGGTCGCCATGCTAATCCTGCCCCTGACCTGGGACACACTCTGCTTCCTGCCTGCTGCCGCCATGGGGACAGCTGCTGGCTCATGTTTCCTCCACCACATAGTACCGTCCCTACCATGATGGAAGGACACCTCTGAAACTATCAGCTGCCATAAACTTTTCTTTTCATAACTTGTTTCTGCCCAGTGTTTCAGTCTCATCAAAGCAGAAGTAACTGATAAAACAGGGGACATCGATGATGTGTCCCCAAAGAACAGATGGCACTCTCAGCCAACTGAGTCTGAGACAGTTTTCCTTCTCAAGTTTTATCAGTGTGCACACTGCTAGCTTTGGAGGCAGAGTGGGCAAAGAGTGATTCCTGAACCTAAAGATTTATTTGATTTGTGATAAATGTCACCTCTACATTCAGATCTGTACATCAAGACTTAGGAAGATGAAGCCCCTTTCTCAAAGTCATAGGTCACGAGCGGCAAATGGGAAATGTGGTCTCTGGTGAACAATTTCTTTCTTTCAGTCTTCTAAGTCCTCTGTTCAAAAAAGTAAGAATAGAGAACTGTGAAGGACTGTGTTAGATATCTTTCTGTGACTGTGACCATGACAAAATACCAGAAACTATTAACTTATAAAGAGGAAAGGTTTATTTGGCTCACAGTTTGGAGAGTTCAGTCCATAATCAACTGACTCTTTTGCTTTGGGCCTATGATAGGGCAATAAATCATGGTATTGACAAGCATGATATAGGGGGAAATGCTCACTTTGTGCTGGTGGAAAGGGAAAAGGTGGAAGAGTCCAGCTCTCCACGTCCCCTTCAAGGGGTTCCTCTAATGACTTGAAGATCTGCTAGGTCTACTTCTTAAAATTTCTACAACCTCCAAACAGTACTGGAGATTAATCATTTAATAATCGAGCTTGGGGAACATTCAAGATCCAATCTGTAGCAGAGTTTACAAAAACTAAACTGAGAGCCAATATCCTTGCAGAGCCAGAGACCCGATTCCACAAGCTGCCCCAGAGACACATTCTCATAGAGTGTGGTCTATAATGTATCCAAGGACTTTCCCAGGGGATACAGCAGAGCCAACAAGGCATATCATTAGAAATAAGGCCTCCTTCACCCTGCCGAACACCTCCTATGGGGAGACCACATTCTCCCTCATGGCTGAGCTTCATGCCCCATACAACCATTCTTAACTTTTGAAAAGGTGGACATGTGCAAGAGGCACCAAGCAGAAATCCTAAAATTGATGTGATGGACAACAGATGATATGATGGAGGACATGTATTTTCCTATATCCAGCAGACTTGGACCAAATCAAACATGCCATACCGTAGGGAAAGCATGGGCACTTTCCTTGCTAAATTCTTCTTTACATGTGTGTTTAAAAGCAGGGATCAGACATCCCTGTCTCAGTGCATACGGGGTGAGCTAGATTCCAGCACTGGATCTCAGAGAATGATCATTGGAAACAGACCTACGATGCACTGTGTAGTGTTAACACGTGGGAGGTTAAGTGTGAGCTCTCAGGCCCTTTGATGTGTTAAATACCAAGGACTTTAACATAATAAAACTGTAAACCTCAAATCAGGGCTAATCACACTAATTTGCTGAACTCCGAAACCAAGCCGAAAACGCTCTTTTCTTCTTAAATTGAACCACAAATCCAAGTTGTTTTGATCTGCAAATCAATCTAACAAAAGATTTGAGGTGGCTTACGAGAAATACGTGCAATAAAACAAAAATCTAACTAGATAAAAACCAGGATCAGGAAAAAATATCAAAACCAGAGGGAACATTACAACATCGATATACAAGACGTACAAAGTAATTTAAGTTGAAGCAGCGGGTTCCTGAGCCCCCTGGCAACCAGAGCAACATGGAAGACCCATTAGTTATATGGCATGTGTTATCCATAAGGAGAAATCACTTAATCATTTCTAAACGCAAGTTAGCCAGTTTGAAACAACAACAACAAAATCTCTTCTGATGGTGTGTGTGTGGGGTGGGGGGCAGGGAATTCAAATTCTCTGACTCACACTTCAAAGTATTTCATTTCAAGATCCTCTTTCATGCATATTAAAGCTTTGGCATCATCAACTTCTTTATCATTTTGTTTCTATTTTTCACCAGCAATAACCTTTCTCAAAGCCATCACAGAAGGTCCAGAGATTTCCTTGTTTGATTTTTGCCTTAACTCTTTCAAGCCATATTGCCATTTTGCACACGACCTCATTGTTTCAGCGATTAAAGAAGGAAATCTGCACAAATCTCTCCAGGGAAAGGAGAAATCAGGAGGTCAAGGGTGGGCCTGCAGTTCGTCGTGCTGTGGTTCTTAATCCCCAGAGAACGCCCCTCCAATGTTTGGATAAACTGAGGAAATTTTCTGAGGTGGGGTGAGGGTTTTTCTGACAGTGAATCATTCCTCCAGATGTATGAGTGTCCTGGGGGTGTGGAGGGTCTGAGTCCTGCTGAGGCCTCTCTGAGATGTGGGTGTTGGAGTTGGACAGAGGTGAGGGAGCCAATGTAGCCCCTTCCTGAGTGTTTTCATGTTCTGCAGCCTGTGTTCCCATGTTCATAGTGACGAGAGGCTGAAAATCTCTAACCATAAGCAAGAGCAGGTTACAGAGTACACTGGTGGACCTGGGTTACAGATCTAGATAGCTGAGCTGTATAGACACTCAAATGCCAAGTGTTTGTAAAACACTTGCTTAAAATAATGTCAGCGCTCTTTGGGTAGTGAGCCTTGCTGTTCACACTTCCCTAAATTTTCTACAACAAAAACACAGTTTTACAATGACCCAAACCCAACAATTACTCCTGCCCTCCTTCCTAAACACTCATTCTAAAATGGCCAAGGGGCCTCCAGTCTTCCCACATTGGGAAACTGTACAATTCTCATCTATATAAGTTCTTTGTGGATTATTACGCCATGGCCAAGATTTACTTGGGGCTGTACACCGTAGGTGAAGCATCCTACAAGGTCCATCTTTAGGGGAGATTAGATTTGCTTCTTGGATTTGCATTCTCAGTATTGCTTCATGGACTCAGATCAGTTTGCAAATACTATTGAATTAAAAGAGAGTTTTAGTACCCAATGAGTGGTCTGTCCTCACCCGTCTGTTGACTTCAGAAACACATTGGCTTCTCTCCATATGACTCTGCCACTCTCTGGCCCTCTTCATCCCATCCCTCAGGGCAGTCCCTTTCCAAGAATTCAAGACGTGAGAAGAAAAGCTGAGAACACACAGAGCTTCTCTTCTAAGACAATAAGTTCATGGGAAACCTGTGTCTGCATGTGCAGGGGTGGGTGTGTGCACACTCATAAATGTGTTAAGGTGTTCATGTGTATGGGTATTTATGCAGCTAATAAGTACTCACTTCTCCAGTACCAGATGCAAAATGTCCTTCCTCTCCATGGCCAATAGTAATAGTACTTAGAAATGAGAAGATGAAAAAGTCCTCACAGAGGACCCAGTTAGTATAGGCTGTGTGAATGGGCCTCAGAGGTTCAAGTTTTGGATCCTCCAGTGGTGGTGTTCAGAGCTGGAGGGACTTTTAGTGAAAGGTTCCATTGGAGGAAATGTGGGGACCTTTGGCTGTTTTCCACTCTTCCTTTGAGGTCAAGTAGTCTAGGCTCCATGTGAATTGAGAGCTGAGATCTGGTGGCTGTTATTCTGGACAAGAATACTGAAAGATTGAACCAGGTTCTCAGTTAGAGAAATGAGGAATCCATAACTTCAGTGACCCCATAGAGCATGGCAGGAGCTACTGCTCCCACCAGAAAGCAGACAGGGGCTCACAGTTTGTCTGTAGCATGGGTAACTTGGGCAGTCCAGGCCCCTCAAGTTGGACTTTTCTAGTGTGGGGAAGTCCCATGCTTCAGTGTAGTCAATGATGAGTCTCTGCACCAAGCAGGAGATGATGAAGGGGCTAGATGGAAAGGCTGTGCCCATACAGTCAAGCCTCCTCTTCCAGAAGAGGAAGTTTCTATCTCATCTGAAGTCTTCTCGAAGCTTTGAACCTCAAAGGTGAGGGGTAGAGTCTTCGTATCCCTTTCACCCAGAAGTCTCTTGTTCTCTGTGAAAACTGAACCAGTAACTGTTAGTCTTCAGGCCTAGGGGATACAGGGGGAAGGGTCAGTTAAGTGAGTCCACTCAAAGGCAGATGACCTGTGTGTAGAGGAAGATAAATACTCCAAACCCAAGCCTAATGCTTGCTCCAGCGTACATCATTGGAAAAACAAGTCCAGTACTTTTGGCTTAAACACTAAAGATCTTTCTATTAAGAACAGAACTGGCTGACAGTGTTTGCTTAAAAAAACAAAACAAAACAGAATACAACAATAAAAATAAACCATGCATCGGTAATAACCCCAGTACACATGTCCCTGAACATTATGTCTATGAGTATACTTAGAGCTTAATGGACGCCATATACGAAGCAGGCACTGTGCCAAGCACTGTATCTGCCATACATTCTTCAATTCTCCAAAGGTTCCATTGAGCTAAAACCTGTTCTTGGCCTTGTTCTGTGAAAGCAAACTGAGGGGCAAGGAGGTGGAGAGAATTTACCCAAGGTCAGGCAGCCAAATGCAGTCTTAACGCCACAACACAAACCCACATTATCTGACTTGAAAGTCTGCTCCATTTCACCACTCACCTTTTCAGAGTTTTAGATTTGCAGGAAAACTGGACAAATTGCCCTGAATTCTCTCATGTCATTCCCCCACTCCCTCCCCTCCCCCAACCTGCACACTTCCTCTAGGCTCACCTGACTTTAATGGTGTTCTTTTGTTAGTGAACCAATGTTAACAGATGGCTACTATCAGTTCAAGTCTGTTGTCTTTTCAGTCCCCTGAGTTTCACTGAATGTCCCTTTTTAAACATCCCTGGGACATGTGTGATTTTGTCGATGTGTGTTCTTAAGATGTCTATGGCTATGGCAGCATTGTTAACTCCTAGCCTGTGTCTTAAAGGGTATCTCTCATTGCACTTTCTATGACACTATTCTCCTGATTAGCCTGGAATTACAGTACCTGGGGAAATGGTCACAGAGGCAAGGTACAGTTTGTATCACACCCTTTCAAAAGCAGAAGCTCCCTCAGTATTGATGACCTTCACTATTGTCGGTCAAGGCCCAAAGGAAGGCCCTCAGTCCTTAGGGTGAGTGGTGTGGTAATTGTTCAGGACCCTCCAGTCCACTTTGTATTTGTACCCCATATATATTTGTATTTTTACTCATATAGACAGTATAGCCTATATGAGGTGCTACCAAACATCACACTGTTCTCATGGCTCCAAGCATTCGGATTCAGTCCCTGGACTCTAGAACTGGGGCCCAGGGGGCTTCTATCTACCTACTCAAGGTGTCTTATCTTTGTTAACTTCCACTGTCAATTTGGCACAGCCTAGAATCTCAGCAGAAGAACTGCCTCTATCACATGGGCCCATGGGCATGTCCTGGTAGATGGGGTGGTATTGATTGTTAACTGATGAAGGAAGGCACGGCCCATTGTGGGCGGCACCATTCCCTGGGCAGGTTGTCCTGGACTGTGTAAGCAGGACAGCTAAGCAGAAGCTCGTAAGTGCACTAGCAGGTATCATCCTTCCTGCCCTGGCTTCCCTCAGTGATAGACTGTAAGTTAAAATAAACCCTTTCCTCCCCGTGGTGGTTTCAATAAGAACGGCACCCATATGCTAGCATATTTGAAAGCTTGGTCATCCGGGACTGGCACTACTTGAGAGATATTAGGAGGTGTAGCCTTGTTGGAGGAGGTGTGTCATTGGAGGTGGGTTCTGGTTTTCAAAAGCCCAAACCACGCCCAGCTGCTCTCTTCTCCTGCTACTAGAGGATCAGGATATAAAACTCTCAGCTCTTTCTCCAGCACCATGTCTGCCTGTGTGCCGCCATGCTCCCTGCCAAGACATAACGGACTCACCTCTGCAACACTAAGCAAGCCCTAAATAAATGCTTTCTTTTTAAAGAGTTGCTGTGGTCATGGTGTCTCTTCACAGCAATACAGCAATGACTAAGACACTCCCCAAAGTTGCTTTCAGTTAGAGTGTTTTTATCATGGGAATAGATGAAATTAGAAACCCACCTCTCAAAAGTCTTTCTATTTTAATTATCACAGGTGTGCCAGGTTAGAGTTGGGGCTCAAGAAGGCACCGATGAGGTCTTCAGCTCTTACAGTTCATTGCCTGATGAATCAGTTTCTTTATCTAGTTGCTTGTTAAAAGTCTTCATGGCAATAAGTAAAGCTGCTGTAACTATTTATGGGCAGGCTTTGTGGGGCATTAGTGCTGACCTCATGAATGTAATAAATAAATACATACATACATACCAGGATGCACAGTTGCTGAATCCCACTGTAGGGCTATGTTTAATTTAGTAGGAAGCTGACAGGCTGACTTTCGCCATGAGAATTCTATAAGCTCTGCATCCTCATCAGCTTAGATGGACTGTGTGGACTGTCATCTTTGGGAGGGATTCAGATCTGGAAGTCATTGCCTGGCTAGTGAAATGAGATGGCTCAGCGGTAAAGGTATAGGTAAGCCTGATGGTCAGTTTGATCTCCTGGACCTACAATGTAGAAGGTGAGAATGAGTTACCCTCTGACGCTCACACATGTACCTACACACCCACACACTCCAAAAATGCATAAGTATATTCAAAGGCTTTAAACAGAAGAGGTAGTCACGCCAATAACGTGGTAAGGAGGTCGCCACTCCTTTCTTCCTTCAGAAAATCCCATTCAGTTCCTACTACTCCAGGTATGACATTATCAGCCCTACAGTGTGGTGCAAATGTCAGGTCCCTGGGGCTCTTGGGCAGACTGAGAAGTTCCTCTCTGGGCCTCTATCTCTTGGTTTGTAAAGCAACAAATACTCACAGTCCCAGAGCCCCCCATTTCTGTCGGTTAAGGTAGATCTCTATTGGTAGACTTGCCTGAATCAAATCCTACCAGGCTTCTATTTACTCATCTGTGAAATGGGTTTATGCCAAACAACGTCTGCTACATGGGACTCTCCAGAGAATTAAATGAAAGATTCTATGTAAGTCACTGAGGACCTGTGCCGAGCACAGCCAATGTTCATTATTCACGGAATTATTTCTATTCTCTGACACCTGCCACTTGCCTTTCAGGGCCCTGGAGACAGGCGCTCTGGAAATAAGCTACAAAACCCTTCAGGATGGATGGTTCAGGAGTGTGTGAAAGGGAGGAGTTCAGAATTTGATGAGAGAGCCAGAACCTGAGCCTACATAGGAACCGGAGAGGAGGAGGGGCCAGAGAAGTAGTGGGGCACCCCAGGAAGCCTCCCGGGGTGGGGGTGGGGGTCTGGGCCTGCATTTTGCCCTTCCAAGAGCTTGCGGTGGCTGGGGTTGTGCTGGGGGTGCCGAAAGGTGGCTGTGTGGGTAAGTCCTTCCAGCTGCATTCAGGTAATCCCCCAACCTGGCGTAGGAGAGATGATACCCCCGGAGGGCCAGGCCTGGTCCAAAGCAGGATGCTTGCCCTGTGAAAGCGCTCAGCCGGCCTCGCGTTTCGCAGCGCTCAGGTCCAGCATGAATCATTCCTTTTTGAACGTGTCTAAATGTGTTTATAAAATAAAGCTGCGGCCCAGGGCTGCTCCGGGCGGAGCGGGAAGGTAATATGTTTTTAATTGGAGCGATTGGGGGAAGGAGGCAGCGAGCCAGGGTGAGCTCACCCCGCATGCATGTGGCTGGGCGGAGAAACAACTCACGACCAGATTCCTGGACTGCAGTGGCCCAGCCGCAGGACAGGCCGCTCAGAGTGGCTCATGCAATGGGCCATTCCCGGGCCTCTGGGTGCAAACCGACCCAGGTTAGCAGGAGTATGGGCCTAGGAGCCTACAGAAAACTTAGATCCCTAGAGCGGAGTGAGTCGGCGCACCAGGAACAGGCAGGTCTGGAATCCACACAGCCCGTGGACCTGGGGAATCCGAGGCTCCAGCTTTTGCAAGGAAGGGGCTTGGTCACCACCAAGCTCCTCCCATCCCTCAGTTTCCAGAGAGCTGGAAATCCTATACCGCGCTGATGTGAAATTTGAAGGGTGACTTTATTTGATTTTATCCTATTTACTTTTTCCCCTTATTTTTGGCTTTGTAGGCCAAGTAAACCAGATGTGCAGGCCCCATTTGGCCTTGCTTTATCCCTTTTTAGACCATGGGTGTGGGCCTTACTTGGTCAGTTCCAGCTATCATGACTTAGGCAAGTTAATTCGCTTCTCAGCACTCTGGCTTCCTCATATAAAAACCTGGTCTCCTGACTGTCAGATGGCTTTCAGGTTGAGGATAAAGCAGAGTACCAAAAAAGGGGCATGGGATGAGCTCTGACACCTGCTGTGGGCCACGCATGCGTGGTGGGGCTTCACAACGAATGTACTGTTCTTTGCTTGGCCACCAGGCGCCCCGACTCTGCAAGCTGGACACTGTGCACATCGTATGCGAGGAAGCAGGTTTGGAGAACTGAGGATCTTATTAACCTGTTTCCCAACTCGGGGAAGTTAAAACTATTTATGATTTAAAAAAATTATGTAATTAAGACAGGCGGTAGTGGCACACACTTTATTATTATTATTGTTATTATTATTATTATTATGAACAAAGAAGTCACGCTTTCTATCCCTGAATAATATCATTATTCAAGGTCCCTTCCCCCTCCCGCCACATCAGATCATTTTTTCTTCTCCACAACTCCCCATCCCCTCCCTGGGGAGGCAGCAGACAGTCCCATGGTCCCACTGACCCAATAATACTTAGTTCAGTCTCCACTCCTGGCAGATCCAGTTTTGTCTCCCCTCCCTCAAGAGTGAGTCAGATGTTCCTTTAGGTGGAGTGGGATCCGAAGAGTCAGTCCAGGGTGTTCATAGCAGCATTATTTGTAATAGCAAGAACCTGGAAACAACCTAGATGTCCCTCAACTGAAGAATGGATTAACAAACTGTGGTACATCCACACAATGGAGTACTACTCAGCAGTAAGAAAAAATGATATCCTAAAATTTGCTGGCAAATGGATGGACTTGGAGAATATTCTCCTGAGCGAGGTATCACAAACTCAGAACGATAAGCAGGGGATGTACTCACTCATTAGTGGTCTCTAAACAAACAAACAAACAAACAAGAAAAAAGCCAAGCATGCCCAAGCTGCAAACCACAACCACTGAACAGCTTGGGATCAGAAACACCCTGGACTGACTCTTCGGTGGCACACACTTTTAATCCTATCTCTCAGGAAGAGGCAGAAGGATCACTGTGAGTTTGAGACAGCGTGGTCTACAGAGTGAGTTCCAGGGCAGCCAAGGATAAACAGAGATACCCTGTGTGGAAAAACCTTTTTAAAAATAATTATATAATTAAAATATAACTACATCATTTCTTCCCCCCTCCTTCCTACTTCTATCATGTATTTCTTTAACCATTGCATTTCATATACATATAAACAAATTTACAAACAACTTGCTGATTCTGTTCTGAATTGTCTACCTGTACCTGTTTCTAGGACTTCGTTCTCCATACTGGATGAGCAATCAAGGAGCTCACTCCTGGGCAAGACCAATAGTTCCTCTCTTGGTGGTTCTTAATTGCTTTTATATCTTCACCTTGGGGTGGGGCTCCTTATCCTTCGAATTTAAAGACCCTTTGTCTTGGCAAGGAGTTGGGGAGGGGAGAGAATCTATCAAGAGAAAGTATTGCAGAGCCTTTCGCAGGAATATGCTTGAGGTTTGGGGTGTTGGCTAGGGATAACACACTACTCCTTTAACACTAGCCTTTTGTAAAGTGAGTGACCCGGCTGTCCAGAGCATAATGAAGTGGTCCCTGGGTGAGCAATGCTAAATGTCCACAAAGATAAGTACGCTCTTGTGAAGTTATACTGCTCCATCTAGTAGCTGGTCTTGAAGGACTCAGTCCTAAAGAAATAAAAGAGCTGTGGGCAAAGGTTTTCAAAACAGAATTAGCCGAAAATCAAATGTTCACCATAAAGGAAATAGCTTAACATGTTATGTAATATCTATACTAAACATGTTCTGTAGCACTGAAAGAATGAGCAGCAATGTGAGAAAACTTAGATCAAGGAAAGAAAGTAAAGACTAAAATGGAGTAAACATATATATCATACTCAGAGACGTAAAGGGAAAGGTCTGTGGGGACATCACCATTTTACTCCTCTCTGTGGTAGCATTTTAACTTATCTTGACTCTGTTTCTTCATTCTTTCATTGCAATTTTTAGGCTTTCTCCAGCACGCATATTCCATTTTTAGAATCAGAAATGTATATGCTTGCTGCATGTAATGGGCCCTGTCCCTTCTGGTTTGGGAAACAGATTTATATTGACAGGGTTCACATTTACTTGAAAACAGAACCTCAGCCATGGAGATGCCCAGGCAGCTAGAGGTATTGCTGCTATAGCTGATGACCTAAGTTTCATCCCCAGGACCTACATGGTGGAAGGGAAGAAGAACAAACCCTTACAACTTGTCCTCTGACCTCTACACATGTCCTGTGACATGCATGTGTGTGCACACACAATGGATTAGTTAATTTTAAAAACACATGATTCTTTGCTTTAAGCCGAGAAGTAAATCATGCACAGTGGCTGTTACTTGCTAATAGGTATGGGTGGTTCCCCCTCTTACACGTAGATCTCTGTATTTCGATGTGGTTTTTAAACTTTTTGCATGGGTTCTTTTTAACGATTGTCAAATAAACAGATAAACCTTAAGTTAGTCCCTTGCATTTGCTGTGGCTGTGTGAGGGTGAAGACTGTTCGTTGAGGAGCTGTCCCAGGCTCCAGGTCTCCCCTAATCACTGCTTTGTCTCTGTTTGGATCATCGGTCCTGTTCCTTAAACCATGATGATGGAGGCTGAAGACTTCTGACCTTATCCGATGCAGCATATGGATAAGACTTTGTGACTTCTTAAAACTCTTTTGATCTTATTTAACAGAGAAAAACATGACTGTAGCAAGGTCATTACTGGGCCAGAGGTGACTTCCCGTCACTCCTTCTGCCAGCTTTTCACCCAGTCCTCAATCACATGAGTTCAAGTTCACAAAAATGAAAAGCTTCCTAAAACAAGAGGGCAGACAAGTTGGAATTCCTGATTTGATCCCAAACTCAGTCAGCCTCCTGTCGCTCTAGACTGACTTGTATTCTTACTGAATGATCCTGAAGCCAGTTTACTCCAGCCAGAGCATGGGAACCGTTTGGGGTCGGTGTAATGGTGTGGCACTTTCCCGGAAGTAGACATTCTGCAGTGGCTACTCTTGAATATGCTTGAGAGAGGAACAATATTGATTTAAGACCATCCTACTCAATTTCATGACAGCCAGCACATTTAGGTTATTAGCAGCTAGAAGGTGAAATCCTGCATAACCAGAACTAATGACGCTCAGGAAAAACACAAATCACCAGTCCTCTAGTAATATGAGTAAGTTGGGTAAATTGCTTAAGCCTCAGTTTCTCTATCTATCTAATGGGTGTAATTGTTGTCTCATGGGGATGTCAGATAGCCAACTTTACTGGCCCAATGTATGTCACAGAGAACTCTAGAACATGTGATCTGTGGGCTCTGCACAGCTACAGTAGCAACTCTGTAGCTAGTGGGAAAAGGACCCCAACCCGTATGCTTTCCAGGTGCTGGGGTCTCTCTGTTGTGGCTTGAGAAGAAAAGCAGCCCAGGTCAAGCCACATGACTTGGAAGTGTAAATGAGACCCCTCCCCTCCCAGGCTATAGACCTGCAGTTCAAACCTTCTGCCCAGAGCCGCCTCCTTGCTCTGAAATGCATTCCAGATGCCCAAGAGAATGGGATATTTTTGAAAAACCAAACCATGGAGAGAAAAGGACTTGAATATTTATCAGACCTCTTGGGAGGATAGGTTGGTTAAGCTTAGAAGTGTCAGAAAAGATCACAAAGAAAGAGATGGATGGAGTCAATGGCAGAAAAATGTAGCACACGCTGGAGACAGAAAGTGAACAGCAAGCAGGAGGAGCGAGCCCTGGGGGAGCTCTGTCGTGTGTGCTGTGTGTGTGCCCATGTGCTCCTGACACTTGAGAAGTTAGCCAGACCTACTAGGTGCAGGAACAAAGAATTAAAGTTGGGAATTCACAAATGAACAAATATATTTGGGCAGAAAGGAGAGAACATAGTCTCGTTAGCAGCCAATTAAGTGAGCTAATATTTTTACACCATTGAGTAACATTGTCTTTAAACATAATATTGTTAAGATGTGCCCACTGGTGCAATAGCTATGGGAGCAACCAGTTACCTGTTTGATTGCATATGAGGCACAATTCATGAAATGGATCCATACTTGGCATGGTTAACAGAGTCAAGAACCTGAGGCTAGATGGGTCATAGGCCCTAGAGGAGATTGTATTCTGATAAATGGATACAGCATTAAACTGACTCCTAATGATGTATCGCTATACCTATAGACCAGTGCATCCCTCAACCCTCATCAGAGCAGCTTTTTATTAAGGTAGGTGGAAATTAACACAGAAACCCTCAGCTGGTCAGTATGCAGAGAATAAGAAACTAAAGCGAGTTCAATCCTTCCTGGGACATCAATATCACATATTTCATTCAGAAGGCTCAGAGGTCGTCACGGAAGAGAGGAGGATGTAAGAGCCAGAGCTAGTGGGTGACTTGAAGGAAACTAAATTTTCTGGACACAGCAGGGCAGTTGCATACAAAATCTCACAGTGGCTGCGATGACATGCACAAGGCCTATGCAGAGCTCAAACCCCAGCATGAAGGACAGGGAGGTGGCTCAAAGTCCCATGACTAGCTGAGGAGCTATGGGCATTTAATAGGTATTTAATACTTCTAAGAGTAGTTGGGTAACAGACCAGATTCGTTGTGTTGAGGGTGAGAGGAAAGGGTGAGGGGAAGGAAGGGGGGTGGCGGAGAAATAGCCCAAAGCTGGGTGGGTTGGAAGGTGAGGGTAGATCTGGGATAAGTGGATATGATCAAAATAGACTGTATGAAATTCTTCAAGAATTAATAAAATATCATGGAGAATATAAAACAATACTGTTATAGGTTCACAAAGGTGAAGGGAATGGTATACCTTTGCTTTGTTGGCAGCAACATGGAGTCATCTAAAAAAATAATAAAAGTAAGCTTCAGGTATCTTTTTAAAGATATGCTTTGTGACTGGGGAAACTGGATCAAAGCACAAGTAACTGTACAAAAGTGAACCCCAAATGGGTAGAAAGCATAAACAGGAAGTCATCGCAGAAAATAGGGCAATCTTATCACATATTAATTGTTATCTCAGACAGGAAATTTTACCTCTCTGAACCTGAGTTTTCTCAAGGTTTTCCATTGCATGAAAAGACCTGCTCAGGTAAGTGTTGCTAATCCCATCGGTTGGGAGTAACATCACTACCACAATTTTTGAGCCAAATTTGAAGCAAGTTTTAAGTACTGGCCAGGTCAATGGACTCCGGTCAGGTCCACTTCAGGGTTCCCAGAAAATGGTGACCAAGTCATATTTTGCAGAGGCGTATGAAGGCAAACCCATAAGGCTGAGTATTTCCCACCAGTCCAATCAGGGGCAAGTATACATCTTGACATATTTCCTTCCTCTGTACCTCCCCCTGTGGCTTGCTATCTTACATAAACAATAGCCTCCAGCATTCCGGCAAGTATTTGTCCTTCACCAAGAGGCTCATAGATCCAGCCATTTTTGTCTTATGAATCTCTTAAGTACAAGTAATTGCCACTGAAAACACTTGAGCTCTCAGTGTCTTTGAGAGGGATCTGCTTATTCCTCTCCTGTCCTTCCTAGACACTTGTCTAGCCCTCTCCCCTACCGGTATATCCATCCACATCAGTGAGTCCACCTTCAGAAGGTGAATTAAAGCCAGACGTGACAGACATATAGAAACAGCCCTGCAAGACTTGTGGTGTAGAACTCAAACCTTGTTTCCACACATTGGCTGATGGGAGAGGATCAGGGTCGTGAAGCAGAGGGAACGCAAATCGGAAGAAGTAAGTACAAGCAGCTAGCAGGCTGTTCAGTCAGGGGCCCCTTTAAATAGAAATATCTCCCGGGTTAATCTAATGTGTTTTGGAGGTTCTCAGCATCTAGCAATGGCTGTCCTAACTAATATGGCATTCCATAACAGCTGTTCAATTTGACCAACAAATTGCATTTGCAGCTAGCTAATTTTGGGGTGCCTGATGGACCCGTGGTAAGGAAGCAAGCCTGTGAGTGAGCAAGCGAGTGGGTTTCTTAATCCAATCACTAAAGAAAACTGCACACTGCAAGATTGCCAGAGAAGTGGCTGATAAAAATAAAAAGTCCTGTTTGTTGAATTAAGGGGTTTTGTTTTGTTTAAATTGTTTGAGTTTGGTCTGTTGTTTTCTGAACAATTCTGTTAGGATTGGCTATAGTGTTTTGACTACACTAGGGCTCAAGAAAAAAGAAATCCAAAGGGTTTGCTAAAATCAAAGTAGAAAGGAACAATGTGGAAGTGATCAGATTGTCTGTATCAGCTGATAGGAGTCTGGCCTGTGGCCAGGAAATGTCAGCCCTGCTGGTGATGTGGACCTCAGGTGACTTCCAGAAGCAGGACTCTGACAGCTACCTCAGGACACAGTTAATTCCTCTGACAAGCCAAAATGACACACAGGGCAATGCTGTCTGCACGGAGAAGGTCAGAAGTAGCTGGAATGCCTATGGGAGAAGCTCCTGGATCCCCACCCAAGTCCTCCGGATGCCTTAGAAAATAGTGTAAGGCTGCGACTGGGGCTTGGTGGTAAGCAGCCACCTAACAAGGGGAAAGCCTGGACTCCTCCAGAACAGCCCCAAAACAAAGCAACTACCAATAACCATGATAAAACCCCCACAAAACACCACCGAGCTGGTCTGTTTCTGAAATCTAACAGTCTGACTCATGGTTGCCCTAGATAGTCACTGAGGTCTCACCATTCTCTCTTGTCACTGATGAAGTTGGGGTTAGAGCCACAATCCACTTCTACCCAACGAGATGTCAGCCAAAGTTTGTTAGAGTCCCTTTGGGAAAGTTGAAGTTACAGAGCAATAGGTGGGTGTGGTTCTTCTTCCTGTATCTACTTTCTTTCTTCACAAGGATCAGAGATGGTGCAACCATGTTGCCAACAGGAGAGGAGGCTCAAGAGACTCACAGAGACGTCTACTGGCCCAGCTACTGAGTCAACATGGAGGCAGTTATGTAGAATAATTCTGTCACTTGCATTTAGGTGCTGTACGGTAGTGTTTTTCCTTGGTGCTGTTAGTATGGTAGGAAACTCTTTAGGGACTGTTAGTGGATAGGTGTAGGGTTACAAAAACATGGCACCCCACTTTCCTCTAAGTGATGTGAAGGCTAAAAGCCTGGTTGGTTTTCCCATAAGGACTAATGACAGAAAGGATGCTTTGGGAATGACCAGATGACCTCTGACCTCATGAGGTTTGGCAGAACAGAGTGTGGAACATGGCTGAGCCAAAGTCTTCTGGAAAGGACCTTTTCTAAAGTAAGGCATGCTGGGACAGGAGGATTTAGCAGAATGTCCCTTGTAAGATATGCACTAGGAAGTCTCAGGAGCTGAGGTGGCCAGCCAGGGGTTGTCTATTAAGACAGAACGTGGGGAAATCAGGGCTCCTTAGAGGCAGGTCTCTGAGTAAGCCAAAAAGGAGAGTCAGGATTGTGTGAGAGCCCAAAGTGGACAGAACATCAGCAATTTGTGTCCAACTATGGTCAAAGCACCTTAGAAAGGCAATGAGGGATGCACATTGCAGGTCTCCTGGCCTTTGGGACCCTTCAGTTATGCCTATGTAAGCCCCACTGCAGTGGAAATGGGTACAGAAGAGCAGAGAGGTAGCTAATGAGGGGCAGTCCTGCTATCAGCCCCTGGACTGCCCAGTGAAGTGAGTCTGGATATGGAAGTACAATTCTCAAGCGGTTTCCCCAGGCAGCCCCTTAGGCTCTGCCAGTAAGAGGCACCAGTGGCTGATCAGAAATGGGTTGGAGTGATGAGCCACCATTTATCCAGGAAAAACTCAAAATGGGGTATTAAAATGGCACAAGAAGGGTGTTTTCAGATCTCAGATGCCATAGGACTAGACCTGTAAGCTTGGCTGATCATGTACCACTTTTGGCTTCAGCTGACCTTGAAAAGCAACCAGTCTCTGATGACCTTCTGCACAGTAGAAACTTTCCCAAGTTGAGTGGACCCCCCGCTATAGCCACCCCCCTTACAGAGCAGCTCAGCTTCTACCAGCACCCATCATCACCCCAATGAGTGACATCATCACAGTCCACTTGGGTTTAGAGCTGCAATTTTGGCCCAACTTGGACCGAAGTAGATGTAAGGTTTCTTTGTTCTTGACTGGGTTAACTCTTGGCCCTCTTCCTGAGACCTAGAGCCCCTACCCAAATCCCAGCTCTCAAGATGACTGTGGCTTCCCCAGCTTGTAGAATCCAGTCTATGGCTTCCCCTCCCTTTCCCATCCTGGACTCAGGAGTTTCCTGTCCTCCTTACCTGTGTCACCTTCCTGCCCCTTCTGCCCCTCTGTCCTATTACTGTTTAATCATATCCCTCCCTTTATCCCAGGGCCAATCTGAAGAACTTTCTAGAGAGGTCAGAACTGAGGAGAGTGAAGAAGGTTTTGAGTAGATGAACAATTGTGGTTTCAATGTTAGACATTATTGAGTAATAACTGAAAAATATTACATTCTAGGCCTGAAAGGAATGTGGAAGTCCAAGATAACCCTAAGAGGAAAGAGAGAGATGGGAGAAAGGATGGAGGAAAAGGAATAAAAAGATGAACTGGTGAAAGTCTGCCTTGATTCTGAGCTGGAAACCATCCCAGTGAGGCTGGGCCCCGTATGTCCCACCAGGTCTACTCAGCAGGTTTGCAGTTTGACTCAAGTGGTGCCTTTCTACTCAGGGCTTCTCAGCAGAGGGATGGGAACCTTTGGAGCATGTGCCTCTTTGTTGGTAGTACAGGGCCATCCTCCACAACCTATTGTCATCTTGGGCCAGATGGTACTTTTCCCACAGGCCATTTAGCAGGATGTCTGGCCTCTGGCTTCTGCAATCCAGCAGCATCCTCCAGTCACAATGTTCAAAGACAGATCCTAGCAAATGTCCAGCAGGCAACAAAATTGCCAGAGAAATGCTGCTCCAAATGGGACACTTTACATGAAAAATATATCTAGGCTAGTGAGACAGCTCAGTAGATAAAATCAAACTCTGACAAACTGAGTGTGAGTCTAGGAACCTCCCTGGCAGAGGAGATAACCAACTCTGGTTTTCCTCAAACCTCCACATGCAGACCATGGTACATGCATATTCTCTCTCTCTTTGTCTCTTTCTCACACACATACAATACATAAATGCAAAAAAAAAAAACAAAAAAAAAACCTTTTTTAAGTGAATTTTCAGCCTCTCTTGGAAAACAAAAAACAAAAACAAGAGCCTACAGATGTGTGAAGGCTGCATCAATGCCTCCCTCTGAGGTGATTGCCAGCTGCCTGTTATATATAGAGAGAGACTCCTGCACAGTCTCTATTTCTGCAAAAGAAAAAGACCTAAAAACTTCCTGGCTCAGAGCATCTTTATTGTTCTGTCTTTAGGCATCGATATCAATGGGATTTTCTGATTCAAAGTCTTCACAGCACACCAGTCAAGGTGTCTGCCACACAGTGGTCATTATGAGGACCTACTGGGGAAGCGTGGTTTTCCCAGCTCAGGCACAGGCTTCCTTTTAGAATTCAGTTCCCTGTGTGTGTGTGGGGGGGGCAGTCGCCTGGAGGGCCTCAGCTGATCAGACAGCTGGCCAGGACCACCCACTGCTCCCCATCTCAGTGGGCCTCTCCACTGGCCAGGTGACAAGATGGCAGTTTGTTTCTTTAGAGAGAGCAAGGGGAAGCAGAGGACGATGGAAACAGCCAGAGTCCGCCCTTTATTGCTAATCTTGGAAATGACCTTGGCCCTTGCTCAATTATGAGATTCTAAGTGGATGCCGTTAGGTGGAGGCCGCCAGAACTGCTGCAGATGCTGATGCATTCATTTCCTGAGTCAGGGCAGCAAAAAACCTCTGAACTGATCAGCTAAGAAAAGCCGAGGTTGCAGAGATTTCGAGACCACAGTCAAGGCCTCTGCCAGACCTGCCTCTCCGTGCAGCTCTAGGAAAGACTCTTCCCAGCTTCTCCCAGCTTCTCCCAGCTTCTCCCAGCTTCTCCCAGCTTCTCCCAGCTGCTGGTGGCTTTCAGTAATCCTTGGCATGCCTTGGCTTGAAGGCACAGCTGCCACCCAGGCCTCAAAGGTTATTCCCCTGCATGGCCTCCCACAGATTTCATTCATTGTACAAAGATACACTTTAATCTAGTGTGGATTTGTCTTAACTTGATCTCTTCCTCAAAGATCTTATTTATAGCAAAGGTCAATTTCAGGGCTTGAGGAATGGCTCAGAGGTTAAGAACACTGGCTGCTCTTCGAGAGGTCCTGAGTTCAATTCCCAGCATCCACAAGGTGGCTTACAACCATCTATAATGAGATCTGATACCCTCTTCTGGCCTGCAGGCATGCAAGCAGAATACTGTATACATAATAAATAACTAAATCTTTTTTTTTTTGTTTTTTTTTCTTTTTTTTCTTTATTTTGTATTTATCAAAGAAACAGTAAAAAGAATTTAAAAGTGGCTTACAACCATCTATAATGAGATCTGATACCCTCTTCTGGCCTGCAGGCATGCAAGCAGAATACTGTATACATAATAAATAACTAAATCTTTTTTAAAAAAAAAAATAAAAGAAAATAAGAAAGGAAAGGTCAGTTTCACAATGCTGGGGACTAAGATCCAGCCCAGGTGGTGCCTGCGCAGCAAGGCTGACGTGTATTGCTGCGATGTCCACACTGTGAGATGCCCCGTTAATGAAGACTCCTGTGTGACCTTGGAGGCTGTACCGGGAAGACTGCCCTTTACCCTCAGTGTAAGGGTCGGAGTGCTCCATGTCCTGTTCACACTTCTGCCAGTGTGTGTGGTAGCCCATGTCATGAAACATAACGAAAGACTGGGTAAGGCTGTCACAGATTGGAGGAGATGGAGGTGCAATATGGCATCCCGGTTTGTATCTTGAAACAAAGCCCATGCACTCTGAGCAGCTTCATCCACCACACTTTGCTATTTGTAAACAGTATCACACATTTGTATTTATGGGAAACGGTTAACTAGAGGGCACACGGAAGTTCAGAAGCATTTCAAAATACAAACTGATGACAAAGGGAAGAACCTGCCTCTCAATGGGTTTGTTAACTTGATAAATAAATGGGGGCATGTCTGGGGAAGGACTGTGGGAAGTAAGGCCATAATGAAGACCCCCATGAGCAGAAGCAGCTACTTTCATTCAATTTAGGCAGCTTTGGCTCTTTATTTCAAAAATAGAATAAGACCTAGATTTTAAGAGGCCTTGACAATACCTCAGGCCTGGCTAGGCTGACTGGAAACCCCTGAGAAGAGGGCTGAGGTGGTTCCTGAGATGTCTGCAGAGGTCTCAGTATTTGTTCCTCTTTTGGCCTCCAATCTGTGAGGTCAGTGTGTGGATCCATGTGCCGGCTCACTGGACACACACAACACTGAGGTGCTAACAATGTCAGAGTCTGGTACAGGGACACGTGAGAGTGGAGACCAAGTGAAGACAAAGCCATTTCCTCTCCAGTCTCTCTCCTTGTCACCCCTCCTCCCCATGCTGTGTCTAAGGATGCAGGCTCTCCTTCTTTGCCTTCTTGGAAGTTCAGGCACACAGGTCCCTCTGACCAACACTGCTGGTGTTTGAGATGATGCCTGTCTTGGGGGGGATCTGGGCATCAGTTGAGGAGATGCTTTCTGCACATCTTGCCTGTATGTGAAGTCCACTGTCTCTTCACAGGCCATTGCAGTCATGGCTTTGGTCCACTGTCTAGACAACCTCCAGGGTCAGAGTCATTTGGGAGAAGCTGGCAATGTAATTACTGGCTCACAGCAAAGCATTGATATTTCAAGTGACTTTGGGTTAAAATTATGCAACAAAGTCTATTTTCCCTTAGTCCTAGGACAATGTCAGCTATTCTCATTTGCATCCTAATGGCCCTGGAAGGGAAGAAGGCAAAGTGCTTAATCACAGCTAGCCCTGGGAACAAAAGATGGGAGAATGCCAGGTGTGGAACTGACTCATTGTGTGAGTGTCAAACACATAGGGCTAAGAACTGCTGAGTCAGAGGACCAGATGAGACCACCCAAAGGACTTAAGTGAAGGACTTGGTTCATATCGGCTAAAAGAGCCCTTAAAGGTAAGCTGGTCCAGGCTCAAGCTTCTGTTATTTTATAAACTGGGAAACTGAGGCTCATGGGATGGAACACCTATCCCAAGGTTACATCACATCAAGAGCTAATGAGAGGCCAGGCCTGGATCCTGGGTCTCTACCCCTAGCCACTTGCAGCTTTTTTCTTCCTGGAGACATCCAGATGGAACCAAATGGTTGTCCAGGGAGACTACATCCTTAGGATGCTGGGACCTTGTGCTTCCTCTCCCTTTAAGAGATCATAGCTCCTAGCATTTTGTTCTTCCTATGATGGCAGGCCTCGTTCTGCAATGTTAGAGATAGCTAGAACCAAACACAGGGAGTCAGTGAGGAGAAATGACAGCAGAGAGGAGAAGTTGGAATCTGGAGCTGACTGACCTTGGCTGACAGGGAACTGAGCCCTTGCTCTCTTTTGTAGGGACCACAGTGTGGTCACAGTCACAGCCTGGCTTCCCTAGGGACTTTTTGCATGTGCCTCAGCTCATGCTCACAGCTTTGCTGGGACAAGATGAGGAAGAAACAGTGTTTCTGGGCATCACCCTCATCTCTGGCTGGTTCAAGGACTCTCTTCCCTTCTCTGCAGAAACATCCCGAGTCTCTGTTATATTCACTAATCAGACATAACCCAAAGCTGATGATGCCTTCAACCTGTTAACTATTCATTCACGACCATAGCACACAGAATGCATCTTACCTCACATATATGGAGGCACAGTAGTAACAGAAACACAGCAGTGACTCCGGCGACAAAATCTCTCTTGTCACTTCTCTGTTCTTCCTTTTCTACCCATTACTGGGTGCATCCTGGTGTTGCCTCCCCCCACCCCACCACATCCCCTTATCTTCTTCATTGTCTTGTCTTTGCCCCACAAATCAGAGCAAATACAGTGAGAAGTATGGCCTGGGGTTCACCTTCAAATCCCTGAGACCCTACAGCCCTGCAGCCCCACAGCCAGGGCAGGAGGGGTTCTTTTCACCATCACTAATGCCAACCCTGTGGCTAGGCCAGTGGGACCTGAGTGTTAGTCTCCACCAACCCTCTGTGAGGTAGACTCAGGCAACAAACGTGCTGGACACACCATGGAGGAAGAGTTCCTGAGTTCCATGGCAACTGGGAGCTAGTCAGGGGTCCCCTCCTGCTTTGCTCCGTCTCTGATACTCCTTCTTCATTCTTGACTGTCAGTCTGCAGACCCTCACCTGGATCTACATGTATGAGAGAACGCACACTTCCCTTCATTTCTTCTGAGATGATGGTCTCTAAATGTAAGGAGGCTCACTAAATTACTCAAGAAATTACTAAAGCTGACGTTTATTGGGCCATTGCCAGGTGCCCAGCAGTGTGAAGTATGTTGTTTGTATGAAATCAAGTCGACCCTACAAACCAGCAGGTGAGGCGGAAGTCATCATTGTCTCCATCTTGTGGTCAAATTAGCTGAGGCGCTGGGAGTTAGAGTGATGCTCTGTGAGAACATGAAGAAAGGAAGTCCGAAAGCAGGACACTGGACAGCTACAGGCCCTGGGTGCAGTAACCCAGGGCCCTGGGAGGCGGCAGTAAGCAGGGTCACTCTGGACAGGGCCACACAGAGGGCAAGCCCTCAGCCTGCATCAAGAGCTTTCAAGATACTGCTTGTGACACAGGTCTAAGAGCCAATACCACGTGACTCTCTGTTTTCACAGTACACTTTGGAGATAAGGGAGCAGAATCTCAGATCGGACATCTTACCTTAGAGACATAGAGCTGGGAAGCCAGGCCACCAGGGCTGTGACTTAAGTCTGCCCAGTTAACCCCTATACAACCTTCTCCTCAGAGCAAAGCATATGAGATCTGAGCCTGGGGCAACGGTGTGAAAGTGCCAAAGACCTTTTGGAAGATGACAGTCTCTGCCTACACTCAGTGCCCGCTCCCAGATGGAGAACGGCTGTGGCCTCAGGGGCAGGTCGAGAGAGGAGCTGCCCACTTCCATCCATGCTCTTAAGCTTTTTCCAGATGATGTCTCTGTCTGAAAACAGCTTCCACCCTTGAAAATAACCTACCGTTTGTGTGTTACTTGTTCCCACCCTGGACTGGTCTTGATTGTGATTTTCACAGACCCACTCACTTCTCTGAGGTCTGTATCAGCCATTCCTACAAGCTAGTGGAGGCCAGACCCTCCAGTCAGGACAAGAGGAATAACCTTGTTCAGCCTTTATAGTGACCCTTGACAGGGGATGTCCAGGGCACTGAGGCTCAGACAGGCAGAGGAGAGGACTGTCCACAGCAAAGCACAGCCTGAGGCAGAGCTGAGATTCAAACTGTCTCATTGTCTTCAAAGTTCACAGCTCTATTGGCAGCTTCATGGTACCTCTTAGCCTGTGTCAGAACAACAGAGATAGCCAGATCCTCATGTTCAGCTCAAAAGAAGGAGCCAAGATGTGTGGAGAAGAAAACTGCAGGGTTTGTGAAGAAAGGGCAGCAGAAATGTGCTCCAGGTCCCGGGTTTCACAGAGAAGGGACATGACCACCTGGATGATACATTCTTTAAGGCAAGTGACACAGTATGACTTGGATTGGTTTAAGGGAGAATGGGGAGATTAACAGGCTAATCCTTCTGAAAATCTCAGAGAATATGCTTCAGGCATGGCTTGACCCAGAAACATAATGTCCACAGGGTCAAGCAATACCATCAGCCACATGGTCTTTATTTTTTAAAAGGTTCCACTTCCTGAAGTCAGGATACCCAGCAAACAACTTGGGTAACATTCTACATGGAGGTAGTTAACCTACCTCTTGAAAAGAGAAATTCTATTTCAAGAATTGAGAGAGTTTTGGGATTTGTTTGGGTCACAGACTCCCTCCCTCAGGGAAACATGGTGATTCCACAGAGATAGGAATCCTGATTGATCAGGGCTAGGTCATCTGCTACTACCTTCTGACACTGAAGGAGGGTCAGCCTGTGGCCTCTGCTGAAGATGGAGAAAGGCTATCTGAGCATTCCCTATGTGAAGAAGTCCCAGGATGCTGAGACTGCAAGATAACACAAGCAGGCAGCATTGGGGACTGTGAAGAGCTGGGTGTGCATCCCAGAACAGCATGTGCTCAGGCATGAACATGTGAACTAATAGTCTGGTGTAGCTGGAGGCCTGACCGTGAGATGGAAGGGTGTGAGACTCAGCTGTGGGGGGTGGGGAGAAGCAGAGCCGTAGGCCTTCTGGGGAGCTCAGAGCAGGAATTCATGGAGCTGAGGGCAAAGATTCTGAGCTGGACTCAAGCTTTACAGAGTTGGAAAGAAGTCCCCTCCAACTCCACCTCTCTCTCTTCCAGCTTGGCTTCTCCAAGGATGTGTTATAAGTGCCACAAGGGTCGGATTGGGCCTCCCACCCCATGGCCAGGGCTGGCAGGGTCCCTCCTGTCTTGGAAGAGGTGGAGAAACACTGTTGTTTATGGGTGAGGAACACAGAACTCACGAGAGAAAAACTCCAGGGCACTTGGAGAAGAAGAGGATGTGGGAGAGAAAAGAGTCTGGACTGAAAATAGTCAGAAGGATGAAAATCTACGCTTGACCTTGTATCCCTTCATTTTTAACTTTTGAACAAATAAATATTCTCTGAAAAAAAATCCAGCCAATTTCCCTAGAATTTTGTCTTCCTCAAAAAACAACTTCAAGACCATCTGACTCTCAGTTTGAAAATCTTAGTTGGTTTTTTTCCTCTCTCTTTTAACCTGAACATGTCAAACTGAGCATTCCTTCTATATCCTTTTCCGGAAGCTACCTTCTCTAAACCCAACTTTTTCCTAGGGCTACCTACTTCCCTGGGCCACTGTTGTTTGTGGGAGCAGACTGACAAGTGTCTGGGTTCGTGACCAGGAGTCTAAACATCAAGGAATCCTCACCAAAAACAAAAGATGAGAAAAAGCAGAGGAGAGGGAGATGGCAGCCATCTCCAGGGATTATAAGAAGTCAGTCCCTGTAATCATGTAACAAGCGCTCGCTATTTGATGTACAAGAGCAAACAACAGTGCTCGGACTCTGTGTACGAAACCTCGGCATCTCAAAGCTGCCTTTGCAGTCATAAATGAATGAATTGGTAAATGATTCCGGACATGTGGAGTGCATTTTACTTGAATCACATGGTCTGAAATCAAAGGAAAACTTCTGTGGAGTTGAAAACAAACATCACAAAGGCTTTCTACTTTTTATATTATTATTATTGTTTTTGGTGTTAAGGCCTGGAGCCTGATAACTGAATGAAATGAGGTTGGACAAACACGGGACCAGGTGGCTCATTGTGTTTAATGAGAACATAAACCTCAGATTTCCATTACAGCATTTAGCTGCCCGGGGTAGAAGTGTGGAGAGAGGGAAGGTATAAACAGGTGGACCTGCTTCTCCATGTACCCAATAAAGTCTCGGAGAGAATTTTCCCTGGGGAACCAGTAGCTAGGTACAACAAACTAAATAAATTCTCTTTGGACACTTCGTCAAGCTGATGGGGATGGCTCACCAGGACTCCAATGCCCATCACTGTATTGCTCCCTGCTGGTGACAGGTAACAGTTTCCCAGGCACCTTCCTGTTGGTTAGAGCAGCAACAGGTGATTCTTGAACTCTTGGCTTGGTTACATCATTTTTCTAATGGTGACTGCACTATCTTCTCTATAGTTCAGGGACAGGAGGCTGCAGGCTGTCAAGTCCATTGTCTACCATCTCTGGTGGTACCTTCAAACCCCAGAACTTCCCAGTCTGCAGTGGGGTAGGCAGAGAAGGGCAGGTGTTCAAGCTAGAGGGAGGAAGGGCGAGAGAAGAACTCCAGGTAGGGAAGTTCATGGTATGTTGCAGAACCCTCTGTGATTTGCTATGGCAGAAGATGAGGCTAGAGGGAGCCAGGCCACAGGCAAACCCCTTAAGGTGTTAAATGTTGCAGCACAGCCACCAATGGCTCACTCCCACAGCTGCAGTGGGCCAGGCACAGGCCTGAGACAAAAGCCAGGAACACAGCATCCAGGCAGGCTGTGAGAGGGCAGCCATGTTGGCTTCTGGTCACCTCTCCAGGAAGAGGCCGAGCACAGAAGAAGAGACCTTGCCAGAGAAGCCTCTCGAAACCTCCATGCGGACAGCCTAGCTACTGCTCAACACTGGCCTTGGAACCAGCTCTCATTGTCTGGGCAGGTTCCTTGGTCACACAACAACTTCCTGTCTGGATCAACTTTGGGGAAGACTCTGAAATGTCAAGGCCTTCCCCATTCATCAAGGCCAACAGAGCCACTCAGTGCTCTACCCTCGGCAATTACTTGGGGTCAAGGACTGCAGGTCATCTGATCTGCTCCTTGGCAACTAGCATTACCATATCCCTCCTGGTACAGAATCCCCTTCTGGGGTGGCGGGGGCAGGGGATTGGGCAGGGATTCAAGAACAAAATACTGCTTTCTCTGCTCTTGGGCCAGAGCCAAGATTTAATTTTTCATTTTAAAAAACATGAGTGGTCAGACCACAGCTTGGAAATGGAAACCATCCTCCAAACAGCTCTCTGTCTCCCACACTTTCCCACCTGCAGAGAAGGCAAGCCTCCACTGGGGTGGTGTCAGCATCCCGGCTCAGGAGTGACTGGGGCTTTAGTTGACACCCATGGGCCCCAGCACAGCTCTGGATTCTCCAGAGTTGCCTCTGTGGCTGCACTCTTGAACCAGGCAGGTGATGCCTATTGGTCTTCTCACAATGGGGAGGCTGAGGCAGAAGAGCAGAGATGGAGGCTAGCTTAAGCTGTATGTTGAGACTGGCAGACAGAAGAGGTGGGGGTTAGGGGGAGGAAAGGAAGAGGCTGAAAATATGGAGAGACCAGATGACAGGTGTACAGCTGCATATGCCATGTATCTAATGGTAAACACTCCGCATTCTTCAGGTTTATGCTCGCCCAAGCCTTTTTATCTAAAGGAAAAAAAATGACATCATTAGTAACTTTACCCTCATGCCTGCATTTCCTCTCTGCCTGGTCAGGTTTACAGACACTTTTAGCAGAATGGGAAGCTTGGAGACAACGCTACCCTTTAGCAAGTCACAGAACCACGCTGCCCTTGATGGCTTCTTTCAGCATCTGCAGGGAATGGTCACAGGCCCTTGATAAATACCAACATTCACCATGGATACCCAAGCCCTTTACATAAAACATATGATATTAACACAAGTCTTTAGCAACCCCTCCTACCAATGGTCCTCAACCTGTGGGTTGCGACCCCTTTGTCAAACCTCAATCTCCAAAATATATTTGCATTACCATTCATAACTGTAACAAAATTACAGTTATGACGTAGCAACAAAAACAATTCTATGGTTGAGGGAGGACATCACAACATGAGAATGACTGCTAGAGCATGAGTGACGCAGGCAGAAGATTCACAGAAATGCTGTGTGAACACTTGAACTGCCTTGCTTACGGGATGAGGGCAATATAAAGTAGTCAGTATGATATCTTCCCTCAGTCACTGCTTCCACTGGAGAACACAGCCCATGAGCAGATGGGCAGCTGTGTTCTCTGGTGAGGCAAATGCTTTCCAGAGCAGAGGAGCCAACCTGGAAGAGAAAACTGTTCAAGGACACTAGAGTCACTTGGCCTATAGGGAGGAAACACTCTACTGTTTCCAAATCTTAGGTTTGGAGATGCAAAGAACTGACTTGTCTGAAAGGGGCTGAATCCAAGGACCAAAAGGGTGGTTTCCTATGCCCATGATAGTCCCCAGGGGAACAGAATTGCCAAGGAACATAACCTGTGGCTGGACCCTGGGAAAAGGACTGAGGACTGTCTATAAAATTTGAAAGACCTAGTACAGTGGAGGTTTCTTGCTCATGAAGTATTCAGAATTTCAGCCCAGTGATGTCAGGAATCTGAGTGTGAGACCCTCGGGAACACAGCACCCTGAGCTCTCAGAAAGCTGCCATGCCTGGCTTCACTCAAAGTCTACCAGAATTGTTTGGTCATGTCTTGATCACTCTGGCCCAGTCAAGATGAAACACATAACAAATCCTCATAGGAAGTGAACTCTCATGGCTTATAAAAGCCATGTGGAGCCCAGCTATAGCAGGTACAGCACCACTCCTGGGCAGCTCCACCAACCACATCTGAGGTAGACCAGTTGTCTATGCCATTTAGTGAGTCTGCATTCATTCATGAAGGTTGTATCAGCAGCACACCAGCCTCACAAAATCAGGGGTGGGGGTAGAAGGGAGGTCAGTTCCCAGGAAGAGGCTTCAAAGAACATGGGTATGCCACAGAGTATTAAACAGGATCCTGAGAAAACCCTAGGGGGTGGAGGGTATTGTTATCATGTGATATTGCTATTTCTGATTCAATGTCTTCCATACAACCAGAGTCTGTAGGAAGTTCTGCTTGTTATCACACCACCTTCTGTTCTATCAGAAATTATTCAGACCGTTTTCTCCCATGGTTGCTGTTGCAATAGGGCTGCCTGGTCATCAGTTCAAGTTCATTTGTTTGCAAAATAGAAGTCACTCACATGAGGTGTTGGTGGTGGTGTCTTGGAGACACAGCTGAAAGGCTATTCCCACATAGGCACACATAGACTGGGCATGCATCGCAGCATGCTCTCCTGTCATCAATAGCCATGAAGAGTAGAGAAGCCTTTGCCTCTACACTACACTTCAAGGAAGCAGACCTAGAACTCAATACTAGTTCATTAGCTGAGACTTGTAATGCATGGTTCAACTTCTCCAATTTCTCTATACCCACCAGCACAACAGGACTTTTTGAACCAGAAGAAAATACTGTTTGTCTCATGAACTTCCAGACATTGAGAAACATGTAATCTAGTCTCCCTTCTGGCTTGGCCTGCTAGGAAGCTCAAAGGCCAATACACAGTATCTATTACATCTCAAGAAGCCTGTGCTCCAACCTTGTCTCCCCACTTGCAAGCTAATTAGGGTCCTGAGCACCTCGCTGGCCAAGGTGAGTTCCCCGGGGCTGATCTCCAAGTGCTCACAGATGTGTTGATTCCGTAGTCAGTTTATGTGCTGAGTCAGGCCCTGAGCTGACTGTTCAGTTCACCCTTCCAATCAAGGGCTTGTGAAGCAATCTCTGACATGCATTCCTTCTGCAGAGTGAAATGCTAAGGGGGCCAGAGAGATTACTCAATGGGTAAAGGCTTGCTCTTGAGACTGAGGACCTGAGTTTGATTCCAAATACCTGCTTGGTAGAAGAAGAGAACTGATTCTCAAAAAATGTCCTCTGACCTCCACATTAGTGGTGTGGCAGGCACATGCCCCGCCACATGAGATACATGGATAGATAGGTAGGTAGGTAGATAGATAGATAGATAGAGAGAGAGAGAGAGAGAGAGAGAGAGAGAGAGAGAGACAGACAGATAGATAGATAGATAGATAGATGATGCATAGATGATAGATAGTGGTTGATAGATAAATGATACATAGAGAGATAGGTAGATGATAGATAGATAGATAGATAACATAGAGAGATAGGTAGATGATAGATAGATAGATAGATAGATAGATAGATGATAGATACATAGATAATTTTGAAAAGATATTTTTCCCAAGTCTAATAATATGGAAAAAGTGATACCAAGATGTAAGTCTGTGTCTGTGGCCCCAAAGGCCCCATCTCACCATTGCATCCCACTACCAAAGGCAAGCAAAGAGCAATTGTAGCCTCCATCCCTGGGACCATGCCTCTTCTCCTCCTATGTCCCCTCTGAATCCCTGCATCTCAGATTGTCATTCTGCCTGAGGTGCTGCTGGTGGTGTCTTGGTCCTCCAAAAACTGACAGGCTGGTAGAACGTGATTGTTGGTGTTAGTCATCAACTTGACAGAATCTAGAACCGTCTTTGAGACCTTTGGGCTCACATTTTGGGGGATATTCTTGATTGCGTTAATTGATGTGAGAAGACCCATCTTGGCTGTGGGCAGGACTATTCCCTGGGCTGGGATCCTGCATTGAAAATCACAGAGAAAGCTAGTGTCTGTTTATCATACTCTGCTCCTTCACTGGGGAAACAGTGTGGCCAGCATCCTCAAGGTCTTGACCAGTGTTACCTCTCTGCTTCACCTGGAACTGTGAGCTGAACACACCCTTTCTCTTTTAAGTTGCTTCTGTTGGGTTAACCAAGACATTGGAATAACACTGGCTGCTCCCCACAAACAGCACTCACTCTGTCTTTTTTGCCTAGACTACCCACATGACTGTGCAAGAGGGTTGCAACCCTACCTCACATATATGAAAACAGGCTTTAGGAAGTTGGTGTAATTTGAATGGGTGACCTCAGGTGACCTCAGTGTCAATCAAACAAATTGGGTTACAACGGCAAATGGAAGCAGAAAGAAACTTGAACCTCATCCCTTCTGTACCTTCAGGGGACCTTCCTGAATGTCACTAAGCTCGGTGTTGACATTTGGTGGTGGCCACTGTTCCCACTGAGAGATTGTCTCAGTCCTGGTGTTCTCATGATCATGAAATGGCACAGAGGTCTTTACCAGCTCATGTCTCCCATAGCCTAACCATGGGTAGGTGCATTTAACAGATGACAGAGCCATGCTTGGCCCAGAGGCAAGGCCTTGCTCTTGGCCTTCTCCATGGATTCTATCCTTGACTACCACCAGGGTGGAACACACAGGGACTTGGTGGTGACCCAGGCAGCTGAGGCCAGATTAACTTTCTGTCCCAGAGGTATTCCCAAACTTTCCCTTCTTTTTCTTGAGAGGTAAAGGAGCAGGAGGCAGCAAGTGTCCCCTTTCCTGGCAGCATGAGACACCCCTACTTGGAGAGCAAAGGATGGGCCCTACAGCCCAACATGTCTCCATGTCCTTATGAATGGGGAGGCAAAGTCTGCTGGCATTCCCATGTGCCAAGTCCTTTCAATATGGCACTAATCTGTACCCAAGCTTTCTAAGTGATCATTTACACACAGACACACACTCATTCCACAAGTGGGGGAAACTAAGGCTCAAAGACCCAAAGTGACAGGTCTAAGGTCCCATGGGGAATTTGTGGTAAAGCTAAGATCTGAGCTGGTTCATTTGAAGCAATGTGCCCAAGGACCCTTTCTTTGTTGGAATCTCCACCTTGAATGCCCTGTCACATAGAGGAGACTTCCTGGCACCTTCTACATACTTGCTCACGCTGCCCAGCTCAGGCTGCCCTGCCAAGGCCTCAGACCTGATTTGAATTTGGGGTTCTGTCTGCTGCAGCTCAGCAAAGGTTTTTGTTGGAATGGCCCTTGCTTTTCCAGTCTTTGAAGACAGTTCAACCACACAGTGAAAGGCAGGTCTTTGCCACAACAAAAGGCAGAAATATCACCAAGGAGTAAACAGAATTCCTTGGCGTCTTTCAAGCATGTGTCAATATCTAACTTACCCTCCCTCCCTCCCCCACCCCTCCCCTCCCCTCCCCTCCCCTGTCTTTTCTTTCTTCAGGTCTAATTCCTGCCTTCTAGGAGGAGTCTCTCTGCTCTACTACTGATAGGTTGGGCCAGAGGCTCAACTTCTCTCAGCAGCTCCGGCCCAGAAACAGGCACCAGGACAGCCTCCTGACACCACGTGAGCCACATGGAAAAGCCATTCGGTGGCTCCCAGCCCTCACCCTGCCCCCTGGTACAAACATGTGGCAGGTCATGGCTCCAGAGACAGGCTTTTCCAGAATGAAAATTGTTGTGATATATGTAAAACAACTTGATTTCAACTGAAAGCTGGAAAGAAAATGCATCTGAAAAAGTCTTGCTTAAAAGTAATTTCTGTGAAGCTCAACCATTTAATACTGAGTCTCTAAACAAGCCCTCGATCCCAAGCAGGCTCAAAACATAATGGAAAACATCAGTCAGACACCACCCAGGACCCCCATTCACCAAGGGCACAATGTTCATGGGCAGTGAGTGTGCACTGTATACATATATGTATGTGTGTGAGCATGTGTATGTACGTGCAGGTATGTGTGTATGTGGACATGTATATATGTGTACAGTTTGTATGCCTATGCATGTTTGTGCATACACTTGTGTATTGGGATTATGTTATGTTGCTACTGCTTCCTGTCATTGTAAATATTTGACCTGCCTATAAGTTTAATAAAAGGTGATTGGATAAAGGCAGACAGGAAGTGTGGGTGGGGTTACCAGGATAAGAAAACTTGGGAACATCTCAGAACAGGTGCCGCAGACAGACACCAGAGACAGATGCCAGAATCTGGACAAGGAGATGGCAGCAGATGCAGAGGAAAGAAGCTGAAATGCTGCTCTAAGAAAAGGTACCTAGCAACATGGCTAAACAAGATGGGTTAGTTTAAGAATTAAGAGTTAGCAAGCTATATGCCTGGGCCCTAGGCCAATCAGTATAAAGATAATATAAGCCTGTGTGTGATTATTTGAGACTAAGCGGAGCAGAGAGTGGGTTCAAACCTCTGATCTAGATGGGAAAGTCCAGGACAGAAACCATATACAACACATTTATGTATATTTGTACAGAAAGATGGCCTAAACAGATGAATATGTGTGTAGTTTATGAGTTTGTGTGTGCGTTCCCATGGCATCCTACCCTGGCTGTACCATCTTCCTGATCATTGAGCACTCGGCAGCAACTTTGCATGCCTTCCCTAGGAGAGAGACTCATGAATGGTCATCAAGAGACCACAAAGGAGAACACACCTCCTTGTGAGGTGGCTTTGGGTGGGGTTGTAGAGAGGAGTAAGAGCCCAGCACACACAGCATCTGGGTGACAAGGACAGTGTAGTGCCCCCGCCAAGAGACCCCAGAAGACAGACACCAGCTGTGAGCTGAGCCCAAGGATGAGTGCTGCCCTTGCCCTAAGAAAGTCCCCATGCTAACTGAAGGCCCTCCCTCCATGTTTTCCTTCCCTGAACTCTAATTTCTTTTAGTCCAACTCTGTCTTTGGTTAGGGTTAGGGTTAGGGATTTGCCTTTCTAAGGAGATATATTTGAATGGTTGGTATTTATTGGTTTTTCTTTCAAGTCTTTAAAGCAAGTCCCCTGAGTTATGACAACTAGCTCAGGCTTGGACTGTCGGCTTTGCTTCTTGTTGTTCGGGACATTTGGGGCCAACTATTTCTTTAATGGGGGGCGTGTTCTGTGTTGATAGCACCCCTCACCTCTGCCCTGATGACAGAATGACAAAGTCACTCCAGCCGAGGACTTCTCTAAAAGGTGCTTATATTCTAACAATATATGACCCCTTCCCATAGGGGCAAGGTATAAGGTCCCTGACCTTATAGTGTATCTTCCTACAGGAGTCACATAAGCAAGCCACCTAGGAAAGAAAGTATCACCAAGCACCTATGACAGGGTTCTAGGCACTGAGCCAAGGAAACAGTGGAGAATAGGAAGCCCAGATCTGCGGCAGACAGCCTGGTATTAACTCCTACAGAAAAACTAGGGACACAGACCTGTAAGACAAGAGGATCACTTTGGTCCCAAAGCACAGAACAGATACAAAGAGATGTCTCTTCCTTCCCCCAATACAGTGGCCACTTTCCCAAATTCTAGGGCCAGCTACCACCAATACCACAGGCCAGCAACACCATTGCCTGGCTTGTCTTCTCTGTTTGACGCAAATAAAAAAGTAACAGAATGACCCCTTGGAGCCCCAGACACTGGGTATCTCTGAGCTGAGGACTTCTGGGAGATGGCTATTGACTGTTCCACTCATAAAGCAGTTGTCAAATTCATCCAAGGGGATGTGGGGTTCATGAAGCCAGACCCTGAAGTCATCAACTAAGCCGAGGCATTCTGATCTTACAGTTGTGATCGTGGCCAGCACATCACTGGGGAAAGTTGGAGTACCATTCGCATTTGCTTAATGCGGCTCTTGGGGTGTTCTGGGAAATGCACTGAGCTGTGCTTTCCAATTTCATTAGTCACCAGTCACCAGGCACATGACATCGTCACACCCGGGCACTGTGGTTCATAAACAGCTGAATACCTGAGATCAAGTGCAAGGGGCACCCCAGCTGCCAGATTTCAGGGCGGGGGGGGGGGAGAAATCTGGAATGTGTTTCTACTTACCGTCCATTCCAGTAAAATGAAACGATCTCTCCCCCAAACATGTGTTACTGCTTAGGCCAGAAACTGTATATATTGGTCTAAATCCAGAATGGTCTATGTGACATACTACTCTGTATGACAAAATTACTACAACCTGCATTCTCTGTAGAAAGCCTGCTGCAGCAGTGCAGGATGATAATTTGTTATACAGCAAAAGTACATAATAATTTCATGTCAGTGTGGGCCAAGCCTCGGGGTTTTCAAAAGGAAATCTGGGGTGCATATGGATCAGAGCTGAGTATGCGACTCTCTCACCTCCACCCAGCCCCCACTCATATGGTGAGTGATTAGAAAGTAGGGGGTAGAAGATGGGCTGTATGTACAACATACTACTTCAAAGTGACAGGAACACACACAGGCACACACACACACACACACACACACACACACACACACACACACACACACAGAGGCAAAGCTAAAATTCAAGACAGGTGGTAAGTTAGGATTTTCATTATGAGGCATCAGTGACCAGTGCTGGGTCACCTGCCAAAAACAGGGCAGAAAAGCCAAAATAAGGGAATGTTCCCCTTTTAGTGCTGAGCTATTGCAAACAGGTCCAGAGCGAAGCCACGTGAGGGCCTCAAGACGTCCCCACACCCCGACCACAGCCCCTCTTCTGGCCCTTGTCTGAGCTAAGGTTTCACTCCAAGGCCGGGTTCCATTCCAGGACTCTCATCTCTTCCTCTAAGAGGCTCCGACAGATCACTCCACACTACACGGATTCTCCTTGGGATAATGCCTTGGGAAGTTGTTACCTGAAATACGATCCAGTCGGAGTGTGTTACAGCAAAGCATTTCTGCATGACACTCTCACAGAGCAAGGCTGCAGGGCAGGAGGAACACATGGCTAGAGAAACTGAATCAGAGCATGAACCAGCTAGGCTGCTAAATGTGCTCAAGTGTGACGCCATTTTTCCTAGTGTGGAAAAAACATGAAAACACTCCTCTCTCACCCTTCCCTGTCTTCTTTCCTTTGCTTTCTCTCTCCCTCTGGCTTTCCTTCCTTTCTTTTTTTTCTCTCATTGGACAGTTTTTCAAATTGAGGTGGCAGGGTGAGACCTGGAAGACTATGGAATTTTCTCTTCCTGGGTATATGCCTGGAGAGTGAGAGCTTTCAAGCACCCCTCAGGTGACTCACAAGTCACACATCTTATCTTGAAACTTACAGAAAATGTTTGATGCTCTTCTTCAGCTGTCTAAAGATCCAAGCTGTCTCCAGCTTTCCTTAGGCGGCCAGACCTGAGTCTGGAGACCAAAGAAATTTATCTTCTTAGAGTTTTTTGGTTCAGTAAAACCTGAAACATATTTTGCCTGGCACTCCTCAGGATTTTTAAGCCAGCGGGTTCTTTCTGGCAAATGGGATCCATATGTCCCCATTCATTGATACTAAGCCACTAGGGTGCTGTTATGCAAGTGCACTTTGATGCACAAGGGCCCAAAGCATTTGAAGACCTTTTCTTTCACAAACAGGAAGTTTTCCCTTCTTAGGGTGCATGGAGTAAGAGGCCAGCTCCCCCAGAATGTGGGAGGAAGCTTCAAGATGTGTTTGATTTTTGCTTGGCGACAGCTCACCCCAGCCCCTTTCAGCCCTTGCCCCAGGGTGGGGTGGGAAGGGTCTGTGACAGGCGCCTAGGCCCTTCTGGTCACACCCATGTCCCATCATGGCTCAGCACTTCCCTGAACATGTTTACCACCACTCTGATGGGATGAAAATAGGTCTGTGCTGAGGAGCTGGTGGGGGTGTTTGGCCTTTCTTCAGGGCTACTGAATAGATGTGGCCTGTGTCTTTTTCCCAGTAGGACCAGTCCCAGGCAGGTAGACAGCATCCCCAGACCTCTGAGGCAGCATTCACAGCCTCTGGGGATGTGGTATTTGAATATGCTAACAGAAACATTAAGAACCATCTGTGTCTTCCGAGGTTTACACGGACTCCATCACTACCACTGGGCAAGGTCAGGAGACAGTACCAGAGGTTTGGACATAGGTAACCCTAGGTGTAGGGTTCCAGTTCTGCAGTCCTCAACCTAGAGACTCAGTTTCTGCTCTTGTGAGCTTGTAGACCCAGCCTTCAGAACTGTTAGGTCAAAGTACACCCAGGACAGGATGCAACACCTGTCTGTCCCAGTCTCCCTTCCACCATTAGTGACCCAGACCTATTTCAGCTACCCAGCCCTTCCTTCATCCTGGGCCCTCTGTCCTCTCCCACCTACGTGGATCTGAGGCATCAGCACCCTCTGGATCATCCTGAGGCTCACTTACCACAGTGTCTAACCCGAGGACTGCAGAGCTAGACCATCAAAGGACTGCACTTCCCTGCACACTGGAAAGGACATGTGACCTGAGTTAGTCTTCTGTGACTAAATGTCACATGGAATTTTCTAGACCCCCTGGGAAAGCAAAGTTATCTCAAAGATGGAGGTGCTAAGTGGGTAGCTGTAAGCTTGAGCTACAAGGGACAAAGACAGCACCTTAAAAAGTGCTAGAAGGCTCAGCCTGGAACCAGAGATTCAACCCACTAGTGCAGAAGTCAAGGGGGATCTCATCCTAAGGCTTCAGCAAGCCTCTTGCATTTCCGAGTTCAAGATAAGCGAGGGGAGGGGGCTCTTCTAGGGCTGCTGGAGGCTTGTAGCTGTGTACCAAGTCTCAGACTCCACACAGCTATGTATGTAGCCTGCCACTGAAAATAAGCCAAAGCTTGGTTCATGTCTAATCCCAGGAGGACAGAAGCCGCTTGCTAAAGTAAAAAACCATACCCACATGATACGAAGCAAAGTGGACTGGATACCTAACCTCCCAGTGGTTCAAGAGAAGTTGGATATGGGGAGTTTTGGTGTGTGTGTGTGTGTGTGTGTGTGTGTGTGTGTGTGTAACCACATGACTTTGAAAACCACTAAGAATGGACCTCAGGCATTTTCATCCTGAAGGTGATAGGCATGTGAGACAAACATCATATGAATTAGCTTGGCCTACCCACTACATGTGTGCATCTATATCAGAACATCTGGCTGTACACTACAGCTACACACACAGAAGGCCACTATCCCCTGCTGATTTTACACAACTGTATGCAAACCACACTCCTGTGGCTGTTACGCTTTTTGCTTTTATCACAGAATTCAACAAACTCCCTCACTCATTATAAAATAGGCTTTGAGTTCAGTGGCTTTGCCTAGCCTCAGGCTAGGGTAAGTGCCCTACACATACTCATGATGTATTAGACGAGGCTGTGCTTTTTGTAGGTCAGATGCATCAGAGCATTCTCAGCTTACAATATGCCATACGTTATCAAGATGTAAACCTATCCCAATCAGGCAGGCAGTACCTGTATAATTTCACTTGCAAAGTTAAATAAAATGTTTTAAGGTCTCAAAAATAGAGAGTGTTTGCAAATTTAAAATGTTTACATAATTTCAAAGTCACATTTAAAGCTGGACAGTGCACCCAAACAAACATGTAGTCAGGCTGTGGGTCACAGATCTGCACTGATGATCTGGGTCAAGAAGGTACAAGTGTGTACCTGGTACAGGTGCAGACAGAAATGGAGGGAGAGCGAGAGAAAAGAGATGAGGCCTCTCAGCCCTTGGGAGAGCAGATGTATTAATTTAGCCTGTGGACACACTCACATACACACACACACATACACACCCATAAATACACAAATACACACACATACACACACACCCATAAATACACATATACACATACACTCACACACACATACACACTCACATACACACATACATACCCATAAATACACATACACATATACACTCACATACACACACTCTCACATACACACACACATACATACCCATAAATACACATATACACACACACCCATAAATACACATATACACACACACATACACACTCACATACACACACATACATACCCATAAATACACATATACACACACATACACACACTCACACACACATACCCATAAATACACATATACACACACTCAAACACACATACACACTCACATACACACACATACATACACACCCATAAATACACATACATACATACACACACTCACATACATACCCATAAATACACATATACACACACATACACACACTCACACACACATACACACATACCCATAAATACACATACACACACTCACATACACACACATACATACCCATAAATACACATACACACACTAACACTCACATACACACACTCTCACATACACACACATGCATACCCATAAATACACATATGCACACATATACACACACTCACATACACACACACTCTCTCTCTCTCTCTCTCTCTCTCTCTCACACACACACACACACACACACACACACACACACTGCCTAAACATAAAAACTACTTATCCCTTTATCTGTTTTTCCCTCCCCTGGTTCCACAGCACTGTGCAGTGGAAACAGAATGAAACTCTGAATTCTTTAGACACTACATTTATAGCATAAAAATGAACAAATAAAATTAATTTTAATAACATGTTGTATTTGGCCCAATACATCAAGAAGAAATCATTACAACATGTGATCAATATAAAAATCCATGAGACAATTCCATTATTTATATTCGCTTCTTTTTCACACACCATTGTGAGTTTTATAACAGAATGCATTCATCTCTAATGGGCAGCAGCAGTATCAAGCTTGGCCTGGTGATTGGAAGCTGAATATTGGCCAGTGAGACCCAGATCACCAAGGGTGTCCAGTAAGTGAGTAACTGGAAACCTTAGGATTCTCATTAGAAACTAGAGTAGATGTGGTAGGTAGGTAAGGAATCTACTTGACTGGGTAAAGTTCCCGGCCCTCAAGAAGTTCTGGGACAATGAGGGTTATTACACACTCCCCAGTACCTATCACGCAGCAGCCACTAAGAGCCCGCTTATAGAATGAATACAGGAAGAACGGCTACTGTGTTGTGTTGGTCCATAGCAGTAGTTCTGATACTTCCTTGTGGTGACAGGCCCTGTTGCTCATCTAATAAACACTGTGGACACTCCTCCCCACAAAATCCATACAAACTCAAAATGTTTGGATAAAATTACACATTTACAGAGTCTCCAGAAACCGTCTGCAGACTTCTTGGTGTATGGATCCAAGTAAGAAATTCATGGCTCAGAAAAAAATCATTTCTGTTTCCAACAAATGCTTATTAAGTTTCTTTTTCCTTTGTTGTAGATTCATTTACTTAGGAAGGGAAATTAGCGAGTGCCTTTTCAGTTAAGAGAGAGCAATAGCCTTATCAATGAGGACAAGGTTTTGGATGAGTCCCTAAGAACACCTAGTTGCTGCCATTGAACTTGTCTTTTTCTTGAGCATTAATACATCAATACTATGTCGCTGTCACCGTACATCTGGTAGCCACATATCATCCTGCCTGACTTGTTCAAATAAGAGAAATTATACGGAACAAAAAGAGAAATGCATGAAAACAAGCAAGTGAAGACACCTGCTCATGGCTTACTGGATTTCCTGGCACTTGTTTCTGTTCATCAGCTCCTGATAATCATTATTTTCACTCATATTTCATATTTGCTTCACATATCTGAACATCACGTTTGCATTATATATGGAGAATTACTGGATTTATTTTTATACATTGTTATATTTGCTTTCTTATTGCACGCACGCATGTCTGTGTGCAAGCACATAGAACTTTATTCTTAATAAGTTTCCTGGATTATCTTAAACTCATTTTAAATAGCTAATATCATGGACTTGAGGTCTCATATTTGCCTTTAATCATTTCTCTACTGCCAGAATTTGACTTGTTTTCAATCACTACTTTTATAAATAGCACTGAAGTAAACAATTTAAACATACAAACGCATTTCAGATGAATTCCTATACTCATTCCACATTTACTCCAGTCCCAATCACATCCCATGAGCAATACAGGACTCTCTCAGACCCTCTCTGCCTCTCAGAGATAAATCACTGCAGACATGGCAAGAGTGGCTTGATCCTCTGATCTTGCCTGACCTTGCACTTCTGGCCATCCCCCAGTCTCTCAGACACCTCCAGGAATCTGGACATCCAAGGTCATCCCAGCATACACAGAGTCCAAGACAAATGTTTCACATGGCCCTGAAGTCATAAGTCAGTACACCCAAAACTCCTTTTACTTTGAGCAGAAGAACATTGGAAGCTTACTCAACTCCTGCACAGCTCCAGGAGTTGGCCTCATGACGAAGAAGCTAGCAGATGCTCTCCACCCTAGGAAAAGACAGATGCGAAAGAAGTGAACCTATTAAAATAAACTGAAACAAACATAAATGATGATTAGTAGTTATCAATGGGGGACGACAGGGGTGTATCTGGTCTTGAGGCCCAGGGACCCTCTTCAGTCTGCTGAGCTTACCAACCGCCCTAAGCAGCAGCCAGTCTTCTGAGCCCCACTTTCAATCACCATAGCTATGGTGCTCTCCCTTTAATATCAAGGTTCTTAACTAAAGGATGCATCTCTCATTGCTCTCAGCCCAGTGCTCTTAGTTTGTCTTCAGAGTAAAATCCAGGGCCGGAGGGTTGCACCAATGAAGAAGGAATTCATTCCTATGGATGATGCTCAGAAAAGAGACCTCATCAGGATCCATCCCCCTATGCTCTCTCCACCATCAAGGTCATGGGAGACATGTGCTGTGGAGTAGTGAGATGAAGGGCACAGTGTGGATCTGCACCAACTAGGTGCAGCATTAGGAGTGAACTTGGGGAGTAGAGACAGGCTGATTCTGTGGTCCCAAGGTTAGCCTGTTCAGCATATCAAGTTCTGGGCCAGAAAAAAAAAAATTAGAAAGAAAAGAAAAGTAAGAAAGAAAAAAAGTGAAATTGACAACATTTGATGGGATGGGGTGGGGAAGGGGACTGAAGTCTGGGCAGAAAGTACACAGTGTGGTCCCAATGCTGAGCCTTGCTGAGATGGCCGCAGCATCCAGATGCATTGGAAAGTCATGTAGGGAGACCAACCGCTGCTAAAGACAAGGAGATGCCATAGCTGGCCTCACAGCGGAAGGATTTAACTCACTTTGGCCATCCTGGCAGCACTGAGGAAATGCCAACCTACAGAGTGGTTCAGGGTCATTGGTCATATAGGCAATTGATGGCAGTGGCTTTGGCAGTGATGGTGACCTTGATGAGGGGAAAACTGTGAAGAATATGGTTGGCTAGATGTAGGGATGATGGGGGGGGGTGCAAACTAAGTCCCTGGACCAGCTGGAAGGTGGTGCTGTTCACTGATGTGGGGCCGAGGACAGGCACACTGGAGAGGGTAGAGCGCATCCTTCGGTGCCCCTTGACAGTCTCACTGAATGACACATGAGATATAAGACAGGTGTCTTGTGACACACATGACAGTAACTCAATTCAAGTTTTTCCAAAAATATTTTCACCAACAGCCTAAATTTCTCTCTCCTGGATCTTTGGTCTGTAAGTCTGGCAACACCAAGTCTGTCTGTCTCACATAGGAGCTACACAGCCCACTCAGGCGCAATCAGCTTTCTAAGAGAAAGGCGGTCCATCTGTTCCACTTAATCTAAATCTTCAGTCTTGAAGAAATCACTGGTGTGTCTACAGTGTCTATTAACATAATATATTAACTAATGTTAATATATTAATATAATATTCTCTGACACTGAAATTCAAAGGAAACCACTTCAGGAAATGTTGGTCTCAGTGAATAGGTGCTTATTTTTGAGACCACGGTGATGTGGTGGCCCCCTAGCCTGCTGAGATCCACCGTGGTGGAAGTTGCTGGTACGTTCCAAACTCAGTACTGGACAGCACTCTTCTCCCGTGACTTTCAGTGGCGAGATCATGTGCTGGTGCTGCTCAGGTCTCTCTTCTGAGCATTGCGGAAATGAAAACAGTCCTGGGAGAGACTCAATTCAGTTCCTTCTGTTTTGGTGCAACAGTCCTGCCCTGGGTTTACCCTGAAAGACAGAGACCTGAGTGATTAGAGAGTGGCCTGCCCTGTAGCTAAGAAAGGGTGTGTGGGGAAAACACCATGGTCAAGGTGGGTGAAGGAGACAGGACAGCGACTGCTGCTTTGGGTGATGGGAGAGCTCAGCAGACCTCTCATGACAGATGGTCTCGGGTGGGACTGGGAGTGGGTAGTCTGGCAATAGATGAACAGAACAGGGAACAGGGTTTCTGAAGAAGTGTGGTCATTAGCCTTGGCAAAGCAGTTGCCTCCCCTGAGAGAAGGAAAGACCTAAGGACACAGAAGGACCCTGACAGTCCTCACTGTGTGCCCACTGCGGGCTCCGGATTCCACCCTGAGGCTGCCCAGATCCCCCTTCACACGACCCCTTCCGGGCCTCTTCACTGGCTTCTCTGAGGTTCATGACAAAAACAGAAATTCTCTAGCCAGTAAGGCAAAGTCGTGTCAACCCCCCCACCTCAGGCTTTCGACCCCACCCCTAGGCTTTCGACCCCACCCCCAGGCTTTCGACTGCATCCCCAGGCTTTCGACCCCATCCCCAGGCTTTCGACCCCATCCCCAGGCTTTCGACCCCACCCCCAGGCTTTCGACTGCATCCCCAGGCTTTCGACCCCATCCCTCAGGTTTTCGACCCCATCCCTCAGGCTTTCGACCCCATCCCCAGGCTTTCGACCCCACCCCCAGGCTTTTGACCCCACCCCCAGGCTCTCGACCCCACCCCCAGGCTTTCGACACCACCCCCCAGGCTTTCGACACCACCTCCTAGGCTTTCTTCTTGATTTGTTTTGCCGCACGAAGTTTGGTGCATAGTAGGTGCTCAGTAGGATTTCACTAACACATTCATGACCATTAATGAGATAGAAAAGACTTTCACAGCCAGGGAGCCTGGAGGGGAAAAGCAAGTGTGGTACCTTTACTCTGGACACCTATGTGCTCTGCTTAGAGTCCGAGGGTGGGGTGGGGGTGGAGGTGGGGGTGGGGGAAACCTCTGACTCTACAAGACAGAGGGAGAATGAAGACACCTGAAAGTCTTTGCTCAAATAAACACATTTGCCCCAAGGCCTGGCAGCAATAAGGGCTGAATAAATGACATTGGTAAGTGTTCCACAGGCTACTACCCTGAATGCTAGCAATACCAATAGTCGTTACTGTGACTCTCCAGGGTGTGTTTAGATAAGGTTGCTAACAAATGAGTCCTGAGTACCAGGTTGAACCAGCCTGCTCCCCACCCCCCACGCAGACCCTTGAGGGGCTCCAGCCCAGCCTGAATTCTCACCCCCACCTCCAGATGCGTCCTGTTGTCTAAGTGATGGTGACACATCTTCAGCCCAGGCTGCTCTGAGCCATGTGTCACCCACATGATATTTAATGACATGCAGATGATCCTTTGGGCATCTTTGGCTTCCCAGAGGCCCAAGCCAAGGGATGATAACAATTAGAATAAAATATGCTACCACTGAGTCTAGCTAGTGATCTTAGAGCCAAATAGGCCACTTTTTAATATCCACAGACTGTGTGGGCGAGGACAGCTTTACTGCTGAGATTCTAATACATGATTTAGCGGTGTTCACACAGCAGTGTGGTGTAGAGGTAGGATTTGCACCCAGAGCCTCCAAACCACCATCCTGTTGCTGTGTTCTGGATAAATGTCTCCCACATTTTGGGAAGGTGGTGGAACCTTCAGGAGGGACGTAGTGGGAGGTGCTTGGGAATGCATCCCGGAAAGGGAATATGAAGTACCACCCATTTTCTTCCCCTCTGCCCCCTGGCTCTATGTCCATTGGGACATGCCATTTTTATCAGGCACTCACAGCAATAAGATCATCTGTCTTGACCTGGAATTTATAGAACCATGAGCCAGATTTTGAGCCCTTTTCCTTCTGTATCAGGTATTGTGGTCACATGACTTTGGAAGCTACCACCAATCACAGTGAAGGTCAGAAAGCATCTGTAGGAGGCTCAGCATCCATCCCTGCATCTGGACATATGCGGGAAGGGAAATTCCCACTACACTCCTCTTTCAGCCTATGCAATCTGGGCCAGGTTCCATGTACGCCCTGGCAACAGTAGCTCAGTTGGGCCCCAGCTACTTCCTGTATTGCATCTCACAGCCTTAAGAACCAGCTCAAGATCAGCTCGTGACTCCCAACTAAGGGAGCTCTGGCTGGAAGGACAAAGCTGAGGAAGAGAAGTTGGCTCTGGGGCAGCTGACCTGCACAGCCATGGGACAATGCAGCTGTCTGTACCACGCAAGGTCACGTGCCACTGTCCCCTACATCTCTCTATCCAAGCCCAGAACTCCGGAGTGATGCCACGCTTTGTTCATGTCTGGCTAATGTGCCCCTGAGCAAATGGTTCAGTCCTCTAAAAGCTTGGGAGCTGGATGCTTCAGGAGTTTGTGCTTCTGTGCCTGAGGTGTCAGCAGATTGGTGTGCAGGGGACAGGCTAAGTGCCTGAAGCCACCATGGAGTTCCCAGTGGGTCTGGTTTCCTGTTGATATGAATTGGGTGCTGTCCTGAGTGCTGGAGCCAGGGTGTACAAACACAGAAGCTCTGCCTGCCCTGGGAACTGTGCTCGCCTGCCCTGGGGAAAGCCAGCTTCCTGCTGTGAAGATACAAGGCAGCAATGTGACATAGAGAGCTGGTGTTCCGGCTTTGCAGCAACATTTACAGCTTTTACTGCTGTGGGCTCATGAAATGCTTATGGGGGTGTGTCAGGTCCATCAGGAGGGTGACAAGGGACATTGCCCTTTTGTAAATCTAGTATATGGGGCCGGAGAGATGGCTCAGTCTGACTGAGAACCCCAGGACTAAAGTAAAAGCTGGGTGCAGCTGTGTATGTCTGTAATCCCAGCTCTGGGAAGGTGGGGACCAATCCTGCTGCTGAGACCCCTGCAACTCACTCTAAGTTTAACCAGAACAGTGAGTTCCAGGTACAATGAGAGACTCCATCTCAAAAATATAGGTGAAGAAGAACTAAGAAAGACACCTAATACCAACATCTGTCTTCCACATGTGTGCACATCTGTGCATGCACACTTTCAGGCATACACACCACACCCATACAAATAAATAATAAGAGAAATTGTTTTACCCAGTCCTTTTTGACCTGTGGCTCTTACAATCTTTCAGCTCCTCCTCCAAAACGGTCCCTGAGCCAGAAGGACATATTTCTTATATAAAGCAAAAACAAGAAACCCTGACCAAAAAAAAGTATAAATTGACTTTATCATATTCCAACTTTAAAAGACAAGAAAAATAAAAAAGTTGAAAGGCAAATTGCAGAATGAAAAAAAATATTCTCAGAATCGCCTCCTGAGCAGAGCTCACACCCATAGGTGAGAGGAAGTCCTACGAAGGCACAGCGAGAGTGAAGTCACCCAGATGTAGTGAATGGGTAGATGGAAGGACACCAGGGGTCTGCAGCAAGCAGCTGCCGTGACTCCCTGCCACCATCAGCAGGGAAATACAATGTAAACCACAATGGGGCTGCGTCGTATCTGGGGAAATGACTCAAATCTGAAAATGTCCTAAAACACAGGTGCTGAGAGGATGTGAAGCACCTCAAATGCTCAGGCACCATTGAGGGGAATGGCCGGTCACTTTCGAGACAGATGTGGTGATTTAAATGTACACTGATACACACAGTAAATAAATAAAGACTTTAAAAAACATATTCTTACACAGGCGGAGCAGACAGTGGGTAAGAGTGCTTTCTCCACAAGCATGAGGACTTCAGTTCAAATCCTCAGTGTCCATATAAAAAGCAAGGATGCATGTGTCTGTAATCCCTGCATACGGGAGTGGGGGGGGTGAGACAAATACATCTCAAGAGGTCACTGTCCAGTCAACTTAACCCCAAACCAAAGCTCCCAGTTCAGTGAGACACCCTGCCTCACACACAGAGCAACAGAGGGCACTCAATCACTCAATCCTGTTCTGGCCTTTGAATGCAAGTAAACACACACACACACACACACACACACACACACACACACACACACACACACCTGCACACACACACACCTGCACACACACACACCTGCACACACACACACACACACACCTGCACACACACACACTCATGGGCAGGCACCACATACACATACACACTACATCCACTCCCAACAAACCCATGTACTTACTTAGCACATAACCAAGTCTTTTTCCTTCTAGATCATTTCCAGATGGAAATGAAAATCTACACTCTCAAACAGCTTGTACACAAAAGCAGAGAAGGATGTTCTCATACCACCCCCCAACCCCAAATGAAGCCGACCAGCCAGTCAACAGGCAATGGAGCAGAATCCTGGAGTGAAAAGGATTCTTCTAGGACACAGAGCGTGGCAGGCTCGGAAGCACCCTGTGAAGGACAGCTCCTCCATGGGCATTGACACAGAGTCCTAAAGGCTTGGGCAACCGACTGTGTCCCAGTCAGAGTAACTATTGCTGTGATGACACACCAAGACCAAAGGCAAGCTGGGGAGGGAATGGTTTATTTAGATTACACTTCAACATTGCTGTTTGCTATTGGGGGATGTCAAGGCAGGAATTCAAACCAGACAGGAACCTGGAGGCAGGGCTGATGGAGAGGCCATGGAGGGGTGCTTCTTACTGGGCTTGCTCCACATGGCTTTCTCAGACTGTTTTCTTATAGAGCCCAGGACTACCAGCAAATGGCACCACCCACACTGGGCTGGGCCTTCCCCTTCCAACCACTAAGAAAATGCCCTAGAGGCTTGCCTACTGTCTGATGTCATGGAGACACTTTCTCGGTTGAGGATCCTTTCTCTTGTTGCCTCTAGATTATTTTGGGTTGACACAAACTAGCCAGTACACCATGATATAATAGGTCAGAGATGGTCCAGGGTAAGGACCAAGCCATGCACTTGAATATGTGCATTTATCATTATGTTGGGTCTGGCTCAATTAAAAACAGCTTTATCAAAGCATTTCAAACTATTTATTATAGGAAGTCAGAGGTTTTGCCACATCCTGTTAGGGGAGAGCCTGTCTTATCCCACTTTCAATGGCCAGGGCCTCTCGTTCAACACTAGCAAGATGGCTGGAGTGGCAGCAGCCATCTTGGAACCATGAAAAAAAAAATGCTAAGCATGGAGAGAACTATGGAGTTAGAGCTGGGAGGAGCCTGGGTTTTTCACAGCATGACTATGGGCTAACTGAACTGCTTGCCCCTGGGTTCCTTTACAAAAGAGGAGAATAAGTTTCAGTGTGTGGAAGCCTGGGTGTTCTGCCTTTTGGTAGAGCTGGAAGCAATATAGTGTTGGATGCAGCCTTGGACTGATTAACACAGCTTAGAGGCTCTTTACACTCTGGTTTCAGTGTGTTTCAGGCATTTCAGGCTTCTGGTTTGAGAATCTCCACTTTTTCTCAGTTCTAGTGAGTCTGAGTGACTCCTGAGAAGTGTCTGGGATGGTGGACATATTGGCTCACCCTCCTCTGTGGAGACTTCCAGGCTTCCACTGATACTCAAGTGTTTCCAGACAACCTAGATAATGAAAATACAATTGAAAATGTAAATAGGGAAACAAATCCAAAGGAAAAAGTTCTAGAGTAAGGTCACTGAAAAAAGATACTATGGGTTCCCCCCACCCCAGCATCCTCTCTTTCTCTGGTACAGCCTGTCTTATCCCACTTTCTGTGGCTGTAACAAAATGCCAGAGTCAGTTATATAGGCAGGGTTTTTGTCAGGATCACAGCTCTGTGCTGCCAGTCAGCTCCTAAATAACTACACAGATTTATTATTAATTATAGTGCTCAGTTGATAGCTTAGGCTTGTTACTAACTAGCTCTTACAACTTAAATTAACTCATGTTTGTAATGTATGCTTTACCACCCACATGACAGTAACCTTTTTTCTTCATGACATGTTTATCTTCTACTTCCTCTGTGTCCTGCTGGTGACCCTACCCTACTTCTTCCCACAATTCTCTGTCTGATTCTTTCACCAAACCTCTTCCTGCCTCGCTGTTGGCCAGTTGGCTCTTTATTAAGCCAATGTGAATGACAAATCTTTACAGTGCACAAAAAATTTGTTCCACAACAGGGCTATGTATAGAGAATGAAAATTTGTTAGTGTCTGGTGAAGGCCTCCAGTTGAATCACAGCATCGTAGGAGCTCACGTGGTGAAAACAGCTCGGCCCCCTCTTCTCTCCTTCCAGGGTGACTGGTGCCATCATGAGACTCACCCCCATGACTTCATCTAACTCTAATGGTCCCCCAGAGGATCCACCTTCAAATACCCCAACATATGAACCTGTGGATCCGGCACTACACTGAACTATTATTCAGCCATGTCAAGGCATCTAGCTGGGCTCCAGGATGTCTCAGGCCAGGGATTCCTGAGAAGTGTCCTTGAAAGCTTGGTCTGAATGCTCAGATGAATTTTTCTGTCTTTTTCCAGGTTTCCTTTCTGAGAATCCCAGAAACTAGGCAAGGACACTGAAGACCAGAGGGAAACATACATAGTGATGCAAGAAGCAGCAAGGGGACCAGAGAGACGGCTCCCAGGTAAGAACATAGTCTGCTCTTGCCGAGGAGTGAAGTTCAAATCCTAACACCAACATCGGGCTGGCTCACAGCCATGTGAAAATCCAGCTATGGGGGAGTCTACACTTCCAGTCTATAACTACAATCCCACACATGCGTACACATACAATTAAAAATAAAAGTCAATCAAAAAGCAGATGAGAGGAGAGGAGAGGAGAGAGGGAGGAAGGAGAGGAAGGGAAAAGAGGAGGAGGAGGAGGAGGAGGAGGAGGAGGAGGAGGAGCCATTGCTTCTGATGTCAAGGCAAGGAAGCCAGTACCACTGCCTCCTGACCTCTGGCTTTGCAGCTTCTGTGAGACAGTAAATGTCACCCCAGTCACTTCAGCCACTTAGGCTGCTCCTCTGCCTGGCACTCCCAGCCAGACAACAGTTCTGTGCCTGCCATGGAGCCTCACTCTGGGCCATGGAGCCTCACTCTGGGCCATGGAGCCTCACAACCTGGGCATCTGTGGTCTGTGTGAACAGAAATGACTCACAACCCTGTGACCAGGAATCTCCAACCATACTGGGAATCATTCCCACTCAGTATGGTCTTTGCCTGCTCTGGGGCTGCGGGTGGAACCCAGGCCTTGTGGCGCTAGGCTAGGCTGGAGTCTACCATGAAGCTACACCCAAGTCATTCTTCAAAATCTCTGTCTTTATGGAAGCACTGTTTCAAGGCAGATTCTGAACACTCACAACAGTCCAGAAGGGTCTTAGCTGTCTACCTCCTTCTGCCCTAGCCTCTGACCTCTGAGGGCCCTGCCCTCATATGCACACATACATATAATTTAAAAATAAAAATAAAATCTTTATAAGTTTTGTTTTTATAGACAGGGTCTTTCTACACAGCCCTGGTTGTTCTGGAACTCACTCTGTAGACCATTCTGGCCTCAAATTTAGAGGTCCACCTGCCTCTGCCTCCTGAGTGCTGGGATTAAAGGCATGCACCACCACTGCCCTGTATAATTAAAAAACAATAGTTATTTGGTGTCTATGAGACAGCTCGGTTAATAAAGCATTGCCCACACAAACATGAGGACTCAGGTTTGATTCCCAAGAACCACGTTTGAAATTTAAAAAGCTAGGGATATTGGCACACATTTATAACTACAGCATTGAGGCTATGGGCACAGGAAGCTCCTTAGGACTCACAGGTGCCTGGCTTAGCCATAAGTCTGGTGTCCCAGTAAGAGACTGTCTCAGAAAATAAGGTGAAGTGTTTCTGAAAAAGAACCCAAGGCTGACCTCTATTCTTCACACACTTGTCCATCTGCACATATGAACACATATACGCACACACACATACACACACAGGCACACACACACATACAAACAATACATTTTTAACTTATTCGTCTACTCAGGCTTTCTGGTGAAATCTAGGAGGCTTTTCTCATTCATCTAACTTGAGGCAGTTCCCAGTGTCTAAATCAGCCTAGTTAATTGCTGCAGACAAACCGTGTGTTTCCGTGTGCAGTACCTGCGAGGCAAGTTTTGTCTCCCAAAAGCGGCAGTCCCCCTCCCCCACTGAAGAATGATTTATTCGCTTGCTGTAATTCACGGCTAGGAAAACCTCAGAATGCTCAGCATAAGCAAAGTGCTTCTGCAGCTGTGGCAGATGGCCTGTCCCCCAACACTAAGTGGGCCCTGAGCCATGGATCAGGCAGAAAGGGGCAGCCCCATCTTGAAGCCATTAGCACCTCAAAGGGGCACACACTGCACTGGGATGTCCTTGCAAGACGCCCCAAGACTGGACCAGTGCCCAAGCTGACCCGTGACCCCGGAGTCTGCAGTCTGGGCCCGTTGCAGGCTTGCGCACCTTTGCTCACAGGGCTGGAGCCTCGCAAAGGAGGGACGGATGAAGTGCTAAGAGAGACCTAATGAGCCGTGTTACAGATGTGTAAAACAGCTGGGGGGATGATGTCACAACCAACGATCTACACTCACCCTGCCGCCTCTGCTACTTGCTGCTCTTATTAAAACCAGACCCGGAGGAGGAGGAGGGGCAGAGGAGGAGCACCATCCCACATCCACCACCCTCTGGTACTAATTAGGTAGGCAGGGCCCCAGCTGTGTCCCTGGCCTTACCAGGTGAGTCCACACGTCTAGGTCTATAAGCCAGACAAGGCCTGAGCCTGAGCGACGGCCATCTCTGGGGGGGGATGGGTTTTTGTTGAATTTGTTGTATGATAAGCCCAACAACCCTAGGTGTCTGGGGAGAAAGGTCCTTAGGGAAGATCTGCACAGGGCAAAGGTGAATCACAGATTTTGTATACTTCCAATACAATCGGGGTGCAGTCCTTAAAGGAGCCCAGTGTCTGATAACATCAGCCCCTGCCACGGCTCGGGACTTGTTTTCCAAAGCGAACCCAAGGCATCATCCTGTCCTTTTGACCTGGGACATCCATTTCCCCTCTGTCTAAGCTAGAAAAGCGACGGTTTAAGTGCCTACAATGTGCCTGGCAGAGTCTACAAAGCAACTCAGCCCTTCAAAAATTGTTGGTGAGAAAACTGGCTCAGACAGGCAAAGCAAGCTATTCAAAGTCACACAGCTGGGAAGTGAAGTGCCCGGCCAGTTATCCCGAGACCCATCCCCACATCCCCATCTCCACCCTCCGCACCTCTGCCTTCTCATTATGAGATCCTGGCACGCTTCTCCTCAATGCTGCAGTCTCCTGCTCATTCTGGTTTTGACTGATCTTTTCCCTTTTTTGAGAGAGAGAATGAGTGTTTGTCTGCATGTATTTATATGTACCTGCACATACTCCTGGTGCCCTTGTAGGCCAGAAGAGGGCATCACACCCCCTAGAACTGGAGTTATAGACCCTTGTGAACAGTCATGTGGGTGCTGGGAATTGAACCCGGGTCCTCTAGAAGAGCAGCCAGTACTCCTAACCACTGAGTCATCTCCCCAGCTCTGATCTTTGAAACAAAGTCTGACTGTACAGCCTGAGCTGATCTCATACTTGTGGTCCCCTGACTCTGTGACACTACACTAGCTGATTTCTTTATTTTTCTTTCTATTTATTTTATTTTTAAGCTTCATTTCAAGATACATTTTATTTTAAAAAAATTATAACTTCCCGTCCCTTTCCTCCTTCTGGCCCTTCACCTTTCTCTCAAAATAATAGCCTCCTTATTACTATTGTTACATCTATGTATGTGTGTGCACACAAGTGTATAGATACAACTTGCTGCACCTGTTTTTGTTATTTGTGTGCATGGTTTCAGGGCTGACACTTTGTACTGGATAACCGTTGTGTTTGTGTGCGTGTGTATGCGTGCGTGCATGCGTGTGTGTGTGTGTGTGTGTGTGTGTGTGTGTGTGTGTGTGTGTGTGTTCATCCTTGGGAGAGGTTAACTCTCCCTCTTACAGCTCCGACTTCCAACTCAGACTGTGCTGTGTGGAGACAGCCCCAGTACCCATGACAACCATTTGCAGAAGTCACTGCGGCTGTTCCCATTTGTCATCTGTTCCCTTCCTCCTCGATAGCTGAATCTGAAGTCTGCCTCTCCTCCAAGTAACTTAGGAACAGGTCCTAACCAATGCAAGCCACTCCTGCCAGTTGACTGGAGGATCAACTGGAGGCGTCCTGGGCAAAGTTTCTCTGTGTTCAAAGCCAAAATATAAACCATGTGAGGAGGTGATCTCTCCTCTTCCTGTGTGACTCTCACATCTGCAGAGAACTCTTGGGACTGTGAGGAGAACCAGCTTGAGAGCAGGGCTGTAGGGAAAGAGCACAGAGAACAAGACCAGGTGAGCTGACGATGTATGGGTTGGGTGAACTGACATTCATTTCTTCATCCTGCTACCTTCTTACCGGGCGTCTACTCAACAGCTACCAGATAACAAGAATATGCATAAAATCAAAATGGTCCTTGCCCTTCAGAAATCCCCCTGGTGAGAAAGGCAGACCTTAAACAGATAGGGATACATGTGACTTATAAGTCATTCACTTATTTTTGCTTGTAATAATTAGCTACTAATTATTCAGTAACCCTGATCTTCCAGAAATAATGGAGTAACATGTAGAGTGACAGTCCTCCTGTAAATTACCATGGACTCTGTACAGAACAACTATTATTTCAAAATCAAAGGTCCATGGCTGAGACTGAGTAAGACTGTCTAGGCTTCTGTCTCAGAGTCGATCCCTGTCTGTGTGCCCCTAGAGTGACTAACCTTGGCAAGAAGCCTGAGTCACACAGATGTCAGAAGGCAAAGGATAGAGGCTGGCGCTGTCATGATGGACAGGAGAATGTTGCAAATGTGGATCTCAAAAACATGCATAAAAAATTAGCATTGAATGCTTCTTGAGTCCTAAGCTCCATGTGCAGAGTGAGGAGTCCAAGGTTCTCAGGCAACAGCAGCAGTTGGGATGACATTGAGGTTTTTTATCACAGGGATGTTGATTTGAAATCTGAATTCAATCAAGGTAACTTCTCATTGGAACAAAGGACATGGTTCAAAATATGAGACCAAATCAAGCATCTTTATTCCTCAAAACCCCCTGACTACAACAAAACACCTCAAATATGAAAATCAAAGAATTATAACCAGCCCTGAGGCAATTCAAAAGTTCCAATTAGTAGAACATGTTAAAGCAGATACTGTAAGCATTTTCAATGATTTAAAGGCAGGTATCACCAGCAGACAAAGCATTACAGCCTGGAAACTGAAACTATTCATAAAGAAGAGAAAGAAACCCCTGAAATTCCAGAACCAATGATTACAATGTATGAAATGAAAATTTCATTGGATAGACTTAGTAGAGAAATAGATGAAGCAGAAATTATCAATTCACTTCAAAATAGAGAATTATCTGTGTAAAAGAATGAAAAATGATAGTGTAAAGATGCACCGAGTGGTCTCAGAACATATGTCTACCTGGTGGTTTACTGAAAATTGTAACAAAAGTGCCTCAAAACCCAGTCAGGATAAATTCCAGGAATTCACTTCCAGGCACACACAGGCAAAGTTCTGCAAAACCAAAGGGGCAAAGACAAAATGGGAGGCAGCAGGGAACAACAACACAGCAAGCAGCTGTTACAGAAATCCCACAACTACTGTGGAATGGATGATCAATGAAGAAATTCTACAGAGAAATAACTCACAGATACAGGATGAGGCTAGTTCAGTCACAGAGCCCTTGGAAGGCTGGAGATCCATCCGTCCATCTCCACTTCACACTGCCTGACCCAGTCAGTCCTAACCATCTGGGTGTGTGAGAGAGAAGTAACTGCACAGGTGTATCCCAGACCTTAAGCGGGCTCAAAGACCATGCATAGGGGCTGGTACCCATCTGCCATAGGTGAAAGGGTACATGTTCTCCAGATCTTACACTAACCAAAGGCCACGCCCTAGGGTCTTGTGTCCCAAGGCCAAGGTGGGAGGATACATGTTCCCTACTACATCTCCCCTTTTTGTCTAAATAAGAAAGTTTTCAACCCAATACAATAAGAACAATTACCAAGTATTGTCTAGGATAATTAAAGGGTAATAACATAAACAAAATATAACTACCACTAACAAGAAGAACATCAAGTAAGAAACACATGAGATGTTTAGAATATAGAAAAAAGACAAGCTACAGAGATGCTTCTGAAGAATCTAGATCTAGTAACTAATATGCTGTCAGCAAAGACACGAGAAAATTGTAACTGTGACTATCTAGTCTTTAACCCCATCAAAGACCTGAGAAGGGAAATAATATTATCTAAATAAGCAGAAAGTGCTTTGTAAACAACTTCCAAAGTTCTAGAAATGACAGAGACATCTGGCTGCCTAGACAGTTCAGCCCACAGGCCTGGAGTCTCTGGTATACCTTTTAGTGAAGCAGGAAATTTAAAAGACTGTTCAAGTTTGTCAGTTGTTTCACCCTGTGTCCAGCAAAACGTCTGGCAATCTCTTCTGTGAAGCAAGAACTTGAAGAATCATCTTGCCTTGATTTGGCAAAGTTCAGTGGTCATTTTCCTATTGGTCCTGCATATCCAGTTTATATAGCATACTGTCAAGCATTTGAGACAAAAACAATTTCTTGCCCAGTTGCTAACTTTTGCCATCAAGAAAGTAACCTTCATATGAAGTTTCTTTGATGCTCATCATCACCTTGAAGTAAATTGGTGCTGCCATGAACAGACATGACTCATTGTCCAGAAAAGTCTAAGTTCTTAAAACATTTTAAATGCCATATCCTGTATGTCTTTAAAGTGTCTGAAGATTATCTAAAATATATTGTTGTATACTTTAAAAACTCAATTAATATGACTATAAGTTTAATTATTATGGATGACTAATTATTAATCTTTAATTTTAATGGTATATTATAATTTTAAATTAATTGCATAAACATAATACCTTTAACAAGAATAGAAATATACATACAGTATAACACATATATATTTATATATTATATAGCATAAGTTATAGCAAATCACTCACTCAAAATCAGCTATGGTCAGAAGACAATGAAAGAAGTTATTTAAAATGTTAATAAAAACTAGAATTGAATAGGGGGCACTGGATTTGGTTCCCAGCACTGCCAACCCAGTATTATACATTACTGAAATATTCTTCAAAACTCAAAATAAAGGGCTGGCGCAATGGATCACCAGTTAACAATGTGCACTGTTTTGTAGAGGATCTGAGTGTGATTCCTAGGACTCAAGTCAGGTAGCTTACAGCTGCAAATAACTCCAGTTCAAGGGAATCTGGCACCCTCTTTTGGCCTCCTTGGGCACTGCACTCACATGCATACACACACACACACACACACACACACACACACACACACACTAAATAAAACATTTTGAAGAAGGAAGTAAAGGACTTTGTGGGTAAGGGTGCTTGCTGCCAAACCTAATGATCTGAGTTTTATTCCCAAAACCACATGGTGAAAGAGAAGAACTAACTCTTGCATGTTGTCCTGTGACTTTTGCCAATGTACACAGGCGCATGCACGCGTGCGCACACACACACACACTATGAACATTCACACGCACAAATAAATGAATGTAATAAAAATATTTAATGAAGGTAAAAGAATTTCATAAGAGCGTGTCCCCAGCTTATTTCGCAGGGCACTTTAGAATTTGTACCCTTCTTGTGCACGTGGTAACACGTCCAGCTTCCCAACGCCTGCAGCGAAGATGTCTCACCCATCCCCAACAGCCAAGCTCTCCAACCCTAAGAACCCGCGGGTCTTCTTTGACGTGGACATCGGCGGGGAGCGAGTTGGCAGAATTGTTTTAGAATTATTTGCAGACATCGTTCCCAAAACTGCAGAAAATTTTCGAGCATTGTGTACAGGAGAAAAAGGCACTGGAGCCACAACTGGGAAACCTCTCCATTTTAAAGGATGCCCTTTTCACCAAATTATTAAGAAGTTTATGATTCAGGGTGGAGACTTCTCAAATCAGAATGGGACAGGTGGAGAAAGTATACATGGTGAAAAATTTGAAGATGAGAATTTTCACTATAAGCATGATCAGGAGGGTTTGCTGAGCATGGCAAATGCAGGCCCCAATACAAATGGCTCTCAGTTCTTGATCACAACAGTTCCAACTCCTCATTTGGATGGGAAACATGTGGTGTTTGGTCAAGTAATTAAAGGATTAGGTGTGGCAAGGATGCTTGAAAATGTAGAAGTGAACGGTGACAACCTGCCAAACTGTGTTATTGCAAAACATGGAGAACTGAAAGAAGGGGATGACTGGGGAATATTCCCCAAAGATGGCTCTGGTGACAGTCATCCAGACTTCCCTGAAGATACCAGATATAGATTTAAAAGATGTAGAAAAAATTTTATTAATAACTGAAGACTTAAAAAACATCAGAAATACTTTTTTTCAAATCTCAAGAACTGGGAGATGGCTATTAAAAAATATGCAAAGGTTTTAAGATATGTGGATAGTTCAAAGGCTGTTATTGAGAAAGCAAACATATCCAAACTGCAACCAATAGCCTTGAGCTGTGCACTGAATATTGGCGCCTGTAAACTGAAGATGTCAAATTGGCAAGGAGCATTTGACAGTTGTCTGGAGGCTCTCGAAATGGACCCGTCCAATACTAAAGCACTATACCACAAAGCACAAGGATGGCAGGGATTAAAAGAATCTGATCAAGCATTGGCTGATCTTAAGAAGGCACAGGAGATAGCTCCAGGAGATAAAGCTATCCAGGCAGAATTGCTTAAAGTCAAACAAATGATAAAGGCACAGAAAGATAAAGAAAAGGTGGTGTATGCAAACATGTTTGCCTAAAAGAATTAAACTTTGCTTAAATATTACGCATTGATTATATAAAGGGTAATGTAACTTACTGTCTACATAAGGTCCCTGAGGTGTTTCCCTGATTCTTTGTCACCATTGTTTACATAGAAGTACTGGCATAGGTTTCTTCTTAATAAAATGGTTATGAGATACAATTAAAAAAAAGAATTTCTTAGGCTAATATCCTGAAACTCACACCATAGACCAGGCTGGCCTTGAACTCACAGAGATCCATCTGCCTCTGCTGGGATTAAAGATGTGTGTCACCACTGCCTAGCTGACAATTATCTCTTGAAACACAAGAAATAATTATCTTACTTCTCTCAGGTGGAAAGAAATATCAGATGACACAAATGAAAAGAGATCAAAACCAACAAATATGTGAGCAAACAGACGACTGCAATTTTCCCACTTCGCTCTTTAAAAAGGGAAACTTAAGAAAAACAATCCCACAGTGGTGCATTGCCCATGAAGTTGCACAGTGTGAACTCTGAGGCATCTCTGGCCAATCAAAGATGTACAAAGTCTAGGGCAACAGCTTTAAAGAATATAAAAATATAGTTTAAAATTGATGAATCCAAATAAGATACCCAAAAGGTAAGGACTAGAATAAAAATAAAAGGATACAAGAACAGAGCAAGTTTAAAGGAAAAAAAATTTCAAACCAAAAGCTGATCACACCAATAGTCATATTACATGTTAATAGTCTAAACTCACTTCAGTGAAGAGGCAGTAATCACAAACTGTATGGGAAGTAAGGGACATCTATATGTTGCCTGTCAGGAACTATAGTTATAAAGATATAAACAGCTGGAAAGAAAATGAATGAGAAAAAATAGATACAAAGAGTGGGACTAAATATTGTGCTTGCTTTAAGTACAGACACACTAGACTTTGGGAAGATCAACAGGACCATTGAAAAGTGATCAATAGCTGGGAATGATATGCATGCCTTTAATCCCAGCACTCAGGAGGCAGAGGCAGGTGGATCTCTGTAAATTTGAGGCCAGCTTGGTCTACATAGTGAGTTCCAGATCAGCTAGTGCTATGTAGACAGACCCTGTGTCAAACTGCCTGCCCTAGACAATCAAGAATCCCTTCATCAAGAAGACACAAAATTGCAAATGTTGTGAGCCTGTCTCAGCCCTGGTGTCTACAACCCTGGTGCTCTGATGGTGAGATGGGTAGTGGGGACAGAGTCCCTGAAGCTCAAAGGTCATCTATCCAAGAGTACACAGTGGGAAACAATGAACACATGCTCTCAAACAAGATGGAAGCAAGAGCTAACAGCTAAAGCTGTCCTCTGCCCTCCACAGGCATGCAATTGCATGCACCCACCTGTGCAAACACCTACAAGCAGATGTATGTATACACACACACACACAAGCCTAGTCAAGCTGGGGTGTCAGCGCATGCCTTTAATCCCAGAACTCAGGAGGCAGAGGCAGGCAGATCTCAGTAAGTTCAAGACTAGCCTGGTATACAAAGTGAGTTCCAGGACAGCCACAGAGAAACCATGTCTTGAAAACAAACAAAAAACCTAGTCAGAAGTAAAATAGCATGTGTCTGTGAACCCTAGATATATTAAAAGGACAATAAGCACTGAGTATGTGGCTCAGTTGGAGTTCTTGCCCAACTTGTGTAAACTCTGAAATTTGATTCCCAGCGATATACAGGCTCATTGTGGCACATGGCAATTCTAGACTTCAGAGGCAGAGGCAGATTGGAATCCAAGTCTTCCTTGGCTACAAAGGGAGTGTAAGGCCAGCTTAGACTGCTTGAGATAGTTTTGAATATAAATAAACAAAAAATGCTAATCAACTAATATTTTGAAAATCTTTATTATAATGCATTCCACAGCCACAGAGACAAAACGAAACAACTCTTTAAAACAAACAAACTTCTGCAGGGTGAAGTAGATTATCTCATGGCCTTGGCCATACAGGAACACACTTAACCTGTCAAAGCCCTTTGCACAGGCACTGCCATGGACACAGTAGCAATCATTTAAAGGAAATCCATCTTCCACAAACTCTAGTTGATAAAGCCTGCATAATCCTGATACCTAAGTCTACAAAATAGTCTAACATTATTACTGACCACTATCTCTCATAAGCATAACCCAAAAATCTTTATAAAAATATCAACAAGGGGAATCCAGCAATACACAAAGACAATGGCACATAATTGCAGTTCTGTGTCAGGAAAGGAACATTCTGAAGTCTGAATGTGTGTGACTGGATCTCATCATGTTCTAGTTTCATGTCTGAAGCTGTGATAAAACACCTGACAAGTGCAACTTTAAGGACAAAGGGTTTATTTGGCTCACAGTTGTCATCCATTGCTGAAAAGTCAAGGCAGGAATTCATGCAGCTAACCACATCACACACACAATCATGAGCAGAGAGAAGCGGAGGCACCCAACATGCCTACTGTTACAAGATAGCTTTTGTCTGGTGTTCTACTGTCTCATCTAGTGCGAGAAGTCCTGGCTAGGGAATGGTGCTGCCCACCATGAGCTCAGGCTTCCTACATCAATACACCATCAAGATAAACACCCCCAAACATGAGTGCAGGCCAATCTGATCTGGGCAACCCCTCCACTGAGGCTCTCCTAATGATACCAGGTTGTAGCAAGTTGACATTGAAAACTAAACATCACATCACAGAATGGATAAAATTATATGACCAAAGAAAATCAGCAAAATTAAACATTCATTTGATATTAAAATCTTTAGCAAATGAGGAACAGAAAAAGACTTCTGGAATCTGATGGCCATCTATAAAAACTTTACAAGTAAAATTCCTGCTAATGGGGAAATATTAAGCATTTTCTACTTGAGGTCAGGAACTGGGCAAAGATGTCTGCCACAGCACTGTGTTCTGCCTGGTTCTGGATGGCTTCACCAAAGCTGTAAAGCAAGTAAAGAAAAGACACAGAAAAGAAACAAGAAATTATAGCGGTCCAGAGATGATGATTTGTTTAGAAAATCATAATAAATACATCAAATGACTATGACCACTGAGTGAATTTGACAAGACCAACAGCATGAAAGATGAATATTCAAAAATCAATTGAATTTCATGTGTGGATGGCAAATATCAGATGTGAACAGTCAAAAAATTAAATACTTAGGAAAAATCTTGGGGAAATACATACCAGGTTGTTAAACTGATAACGATAACCAAGTGTTAGTGAGAAACATTTTCAACTAAGTGACAGAGGTGCCACGTTTATAGATCCTGGCTTTATCAAGACATCAGTTTGTTATCTGGTTATTGATTTGACATAAGCGTAATAATGAAATAGAGACATCATCGTTATTTTTTAGGCTGCATTGTTAATTCATTAAGTGCTGAGTAACTGCCTATAAGCAAAATAAAGGCAACTTTTTAAATATTCTCCATCTTATAGAAAAGCTTTAAGACTCAAAACCTTATATGGTGTCTCCATGTTCCCTTTGCTCTACTCATCTACTTTGTCTCCTCCCCAAAGATTTTCCCTAGAAACCCTTTGAGTAGGTGGCACACATACCCCTAAATATTTCCGGGCTCTTTCCTACGTTGATCCTTACACTTTAGTATGTTTAAAATTGGTGAACCACATGTGTTCACGAGTTCTAACTTGGCCCTAATAGAAACCTTTTATCTCAGTGCCGACTGATTCAGTAGGGAACTTAGCACATTTTCCTCTCAGTTTGGGATACATACTGCAGTGATGGATTGCATTTTAATTGTCTCTTTTAATGTAGAATATACTTCATCTCTTACCTTGTGTAACACTGATATTCCTTCTTTAAAAAAAAACAAATGTTCCCATTAAAATTTCCTCTCATATCTCCCCATGGTTGGATCAACTTGGTCCCTGAGCCATGATGCTGTACCCTTGTCAGTGGGAGAGGGGACAGTGCCCAGCTCAGTGATGACAGATGCTTTGACCAAAGAGAAATGGTGTTCCCAAGTTCTTGCAGTTAAAACTGTTTCCAAGCAGTGCTATCTGTAGGGGGACAGCTTAACACCCTGCTCTACACCCAATAATATCATCCAAATGTAGAACAGGCTGTCCTAGAACCCACAGAGACCGGCCTGCTCTGCCCACATTCACCCCAAAGACAGGGACCAAAGGCATATGCCATCATGTCCAGTCTTGACAAAATATCCTTAAAAGTGTCAAATGCTTAATCAGAGCTGGGAGCCAGGAATGATAACAAATCTATCAGATGAACAAGATTGCCACACAAACCTGAAACCTGACCCACAGGTGACTTAATAAGTGTAAAAGGAGAGAAAATTATAGTCATGAAGAAGGGGAGATGGTACGTGAGCCTCACAGAGAGGTAACAAAGCCAGAACGAATCAACCCCATGTACCACACACAGGGCAACAACACAGGCATGTAGCATGTTGGCTGTGCGTCTGCTGTGCTGTGGGATGTGGGTGGATTAGAATAGTCAGAGAACACTTTACACACTATTTGACCTTTAGTTTATGACCTTAGGCTATGGTCCTGAGGGACAAAGGTCAGGGCCACTCAGTGTTAAAGAACACTAGCAGGCCTGGTGACAAATGTACTCCTGGTCCTGGGTTGGGTCTGAACTGGAAAAGTGTGTCTGCTAAGAACTAGGCCATGTGGCATGACATGGTTCGTGTGATGTGTCCCCGTCACTCAGGAGGCTGACTTGCAAAGACTGACATCCAAGGACAAAGGTTATCCTTTGATTCCCACATGTACACTGGTATGCACACTAGTACACGTACACACATACACACATTATACACTCATAAAATGAAAGCTGGCTGCATCTCAACATTAGAGTCTACATTTCAGAGGTCCTTCACCTCGTCTTCAGTACTGTTAAGAGTAGAGGCTAGATTTTCAGGTCAGCTGATTAAAATTTGACAATAGCCTCCGGTAGAAAATAGAACTTGGAACTGGAGGGATGGTTCAGTAATTAATAGCCAATGCTGCCTTATAGAGAGCCCAGGTTCAATTCCCAGCACCTATATCAGGCAGCCCACCAATCAGACATCCTCTTCTGGCCTCTGTGGAGCTGCACACACATGGTGCATAAACAGTCAGACAGCTACATACATACACATAAATAAAAATTATTTTTTAAAATAAGAAAAATAGGATTATATTTATGTCCGCTTTCCTGATTTTAATCATTGTATTGTTGTTAGGTAAGAGTGCTTTTGTTCATAGGCAAGATAATGCTAAAATAAAAACTTCATTCACATATGTGTGTATATGTGTGTAGTACAATATGCAGACATGCTTGCAACAGGCAAGCAGGGAATTAGTGACATATGGATGAATGGATAAGGACACTGAGAAGTCAGTTCTGATAAAGGATATTTAATAATTCCATTGTTCAACCAACATTTCTACAGATTTGAAGTTATAACAACAACAACAAAACATCCAGGTAGGACTGGAGAAATGGCTTAGCAGTTAAAAGCACTCGCTACTCTTTCAGAGGACCTGGGTTCAATTCTCAGGACATACTTAGAGGTTCACAACCATCTCTAACTTCAGTTGCAGGATATCTGGTGCCCTCTTCTGGCCTCTGTGGGTACTGCATGCACATACAGCACATAAATGTCAACACTTATAAACTTAAAAAAAAAATAAAAATAAAGTAAAAATAACCAGTCACATTTTGATAACAACAATAAAGAGAAAATATATGAAAGTTGCAGAGCCTGAGGTAGTCACATCATCACAGGAGATAAAAATGGGAGGGAATTGGGGGTGTAGACAAGTGAGTCAGCTAATTTCTCACTCAGCTCCTTCCTCACAAAGGGATGAGGGAACACCTAGAGATGGTGGAGATTGGGCTTGAGGCTGGGAGGAGGTTGTCCTGCATCAAGAATAGTCAGAGCATTGAGGAAACGTGGTCGTGGTATTTGCATTGAGAATGAGGGGATGTTCTTAAATAGGCCGCTACCATCATATATCACTTGAAAATCTAAATGTGTCAGGTGTGGTGGCACTCACCTTTAAACCAAGTATCCAGAAGGCAGAGGCAGGTGGATCTCTGTGAGTTTGAGGCCAGCCTGATCTACAAAGTGAGTTTCAGGTCAGTCAAGGCTACACAGAGCGACCCTGCCTCAAAAAAAAAAAAATCATTATCCAAATGTATTAGTGTTGATTTCCACAGCAATGTGCAGTGACAGACCCAGAACCATGCGTCTGCGAGCCTCACCCACATCATCTCCATGCCTGAGACTTTCCTGGATATACTAGTCAAAATCATTAGAAAATGACAGAAAATCTTGTGTAGAATGAGTGAAGCCATAGAATTTAACAGCTGAGCATCAGTGGATTCAGGGATGGCTTGAACACCTTACACATTTGGACCTGGCCTCTCTGTGGCTCTTATGTTCTCTTCTGCCCTCCTGTTTGAAGACTGTCAAGATGGCTGACAGCTGCCATGGTCCAGGACTTATGTTGTCTAGGACTCAAACCCAGAAAGAAACCACAAATGGTTTGATTGTTTCAATTTGACTGGCTTCAAATCCCAGTCCTGAATCAACTAATCTACCTAAAAACATAATGCCCACTGTTTGGCTCAGGAAAAAGTTAAATATCCTACTCTTGGAGCCCCTGAAGAGGCCACATCCAGATTAAATGGATTGTCCAAACTCAGAACGGGAGCTTCCTGAAGAGGAAACAGGCATGGCTGTTTCTAAGTCAGCCTGACTGAGTACCAGACAGCAAAGCCTGACTAGGATGCACCTGTATCTCCTCATCCTCCACCCCCAAACCTCAGACCACGGAGCACCTGAACCAAAGGCAACATATCAAGAGGCTTGGCCAATGAGAATCTACCTGCTTGTCACCCAGCAAGGCACAAGTGACCAGTTCTTCACACCCAAAACTGGGCTCTCTGCAGTATGGCTTTATAGTTTATTTTCTTTCCCCTGATTATGGGCTGGCCTATGACTCAAACATGACAACAACATGCAGAAGCCATTACATGATCATCCACCCCTTCCTCCAACTAATAACTCTGGTTTTCCGGGTGACATGACCCAGCCAACCTCTTAGAGCTGAGACACAGAGAACAGCTTGTCTGCCCCAGAAGAGGTCCAACACATAAAGAGCCTGTCCAAGGTTCACAAGACCACCCCGCTAGCCCAAGCGACCAGGAACTTGTGAGAGACTTCTGCTATGATCCATGAGACCTCTTGAACTGTCTAGCAACCCAAGGGCTTGTTCACCCAGGCCACAGATTCTCCTGACCTGTCTCTGGCTGTTACGCAGCATTTGAGATAACTGATGCATATGCTCTGCAAAGGTCAGAGTCTTTGAGACAACAACCTTTGACAGGTGGTATTGAACTGTTAGAAGGGTTTGGAGATGGTATTAAAATCTTAGTGTAAGCCAAAACTATGGAGAAAAAGAACCTACAAATGGAAAATTCTAGCCTGCTCCTTCCAGAGAAAGACCAGACATCCCATAAAAGGCAGAGACAGAAACCTTGTTGACAACCTCCTTCTAGTTTGTACAAGAGCAAATATCACCGTGTGCTCTACCTAAGAGTCCCTTCTCAGTGTCCAGGGCACTCCCTTTACCTGAGTTACTGTGAAGGGGTCTCTGTTCCTCCCAGTCACATCTCAATGCATCCTAGGACAAACAATGGACAACATGTGTATTTGTGAGCCTAACATATCCAGAGCTCAGTCACATAGCCAGAAGTATCAGCAACTAGTTACATCTGAGATCAAGGTCATGTGTCCTCTGAAAAGGCACCTTTCACTCTGTTCTAGCAGGCTGTCTGGGAACTCAGCTTCACACATGGCCTAGGTTTATTATCATTCTTACCCTGGTCATACTTCAGCCAAGAGCCAGGCCTACAGAGAAGCCCAGTTGTCATTTCCTCTGTCATGATTGTGGATCCTGCTATGTCTACAGAGGCTGGAGTGGTTTAGACAGTAATGAGAGAAATGGGAGCCCAGCTGCTCTTGAGAAAGCAGGAACCCGGGAATCTGAATCTGACCTAAGAGAGTGGGACACCATTTTTTTATCGTGTGGTTTTTGCTACAGACTTACTCAAATGTGTCCTGTTGAAAACGGCAACTGTGGAGACTCCATCCTGGCAGAGCTTAGCCCAAGTCAGCTTCACCTGCTTCAAATACGGCCAGCCAGGCCACCGGTCACATATTGCCCTGACCCTCAGCTGCTACCGAGACCATGCCCTGTCTGTCCACAGCCTAGGCACTGGAAATGCCTCCAGCTCATTGTCTGTGTTCATCTTCTGCCATACCTTGGCTGTCCAGCCTGAGACTGGCATCTGAGACTCTTCTGGCATTTGAACTGCTAAGCCTGGTGGACTGATGCATCCCAGACTTGGTGACTCCTATTGTTCTCTCTGAGCCTAGGGTGATGCTGCAGGTAGGGTGATATAGTGAAGAAACAGTCTTTTAAATCAATAACCATGAAATTCAGACCCTGTCCAATGGTGAGCAGATTCCAGCACCCGGACCACCCATCCAGAGAGTCACTCTTCTGGACCAGGTCAATCCCTAGGGTCTGATCTCAGACTCTCACTAGCAGACAGGACTAGGGTTTGGCTGTGAGAGGCTCCTCCAGTCACATGTAAAAGAGGGGACCTTGCACAGCCAGGCCCTGCCTCCAGGGCAAACTGCATTATCAGAGAAGGACTGAGGCTTTGAAATTCAGACCACTGTCCAGAGCACAGTCAGTGATCCAGCAGACCCCTTGCTCAGAGGAGACAGGAGACACACAAGCCCTCTTGCCACAACTGACTAGGAGCAGCCTAATTGTGAACCACTGAAGCCATGGGCAGACACCAGCGCAAAAATACATATAATAATATAAAGAACAACAAGGCAACACCAGAAGAAACTGGTGGTTTTACAACTACAAGACCTAAACAGAGTAATGAAGAGGAAACAGAAGGAAACAACACCAAAAACACCTTTATGAAGATTATTGAAGCCTTCAAAGAAGATATAAAAAAAATTCCCTTAAAGAAATAGAAGAAAATACAAACAAAAAATTGGAAGAGATGAACAAATCCTTGAAAGAAAACCAAGAAAAGGTAAACCAAAAAATGAAAGAAACATTCCAGGAACTAAAAACTGAAATATAAGTAATAAAAAAGGCACAAAATGAGGCAAAGATGGAAATATAAAATCTGAAGAAAAGAGCTGGAACTACAGATACATGCATAACCAACAGAATCCAAGAGATATAAGAGAGAATTTCTGGAGGGGAAGACTCAGTAGCAGAAATAGATACATCAGTCAAAGAAAACACTAAAACCAAGAAAGCCATAACACAAAATTCTCAGGAAATCTGGGACACCATGAAAAGACCTAACTTGAGAATAATAGGAATAGAAGAAGAATAGGAACAGACTAGCTCAAAGGCACAGATAATATATTCAATAAAATCACAGAAGAAAACTTTCCTAAGTTAAAGAAGGAAATGCCTATAAAGATACAAGAAGCTTACAGAACACTAAATAGATATGACCCCCCAAAAAAGTCAGCGTGCCACATAATAATCAAGCCACAAAACATACAGAACAAAGAAAAAATTTTAAGAGCTGCAAAAGATAAGGACCAACTTAACTTATAAAGGCAGACCCATCAGAATAACGCCTGACTATTCAATGGAAATAATGAAAGCTAGAAGGGCTTGGTCAGAAGTTATACAGACACTAATAGAGCATGACTGCCAACCTAGACTACTATACTCAGCAAAATTATCAAACACCATATATGGAGTAAACAAGATATTTCATGACAAAGTCAGAATAAAACAATACCTATCTACCAATACGGCCCTCCAGAAAGCATTAGAGGGAAAACTCCAAACTAAGGATCCCAGATACACCCATGAAACTACAAACAATCAATAATCCCACAGAAAAAAAGCCCAGAGAAAGGAAATACATACAAGCTACCACTAAAAACATCAGGAAACATCATTCAGTGGTCACTAATATCCCTTAATATCAACGGACTCAACTCACCTATAAAAAGACACACACCAGCAAGATGGATACAACAACAGAAGTCATCCTTCTGCTGCATACAAGAAACACACCTCAACCACAAAGACAGACACAGGCTCAGAGTAAAAGGTTGGGAAAAGATTTTCCAATCAAATGGTCCTAAGAAACAAGCTGGAGTTGCCATCCTAATATCTAACAAAGTAGACTTTAAGCTAAAAGCAATTAAAAGGGACCAAGGAAAAATTCATCACAGGAAAAATTGGTCAAGAGGAGATTTCAATCCTGAATATTTATGCCCCTAATATAAGGGCACCTATCTATGTAAAAGAAACACTGCTAAAGCTCAAATCCCACATCAATTCTCACACCCTAATAGTGGAAGACTTCAATACCCCACTTTCACTCCTGGATAGGTCAACCAGACAGAGACTCAATAGAGAAATAAGGAGTCTAACAGAGGTTATGATGCAAATGGATTTAATAGATATCTACAAGCTTCCACCCAAATGCAAAGGAATATACATATTTCTCAGCACCACATGGAACTTTCTCTAAAATTGACCACATAATTGGTCACAAAGCAAATATGAATAGATACAAAAAATGGAAATAATCCCTTATATCATATCAGACCACCAGGGTCTAAAGTTAGAGTTCAACAACATCAAAAATCACAGAAAGCCTACCAACTCATGAAAACTAAACATCACTCAGCTGAACCACATCTGGATCAAGGAAGAAATTAAAAAAGAAATCAAAGTCTTCCTAGAATTTAATGAAAATGAATCTCCACGTACCCAAATTTGTGGGACACAATGAAAGCAGTCTTAAGAAGAAAATTCATAGCACTAGATGCCTATATGAAAAGCCTAGAGAAATCCCACACTAAAGAACTAACATCACAGCTGAAAGTCTTAGAACAATTAGAAGCAAACTCATCTAGAAGGGGTAGACTGCAGGAAATAAAAGTCTATTTAGGTAATTAATCTGATCTTTATTTAATTTTGGTAAATGGTACCTGTCCAAAAGGCTGATTGATTAGAGCTGAAATCAATACGATTGAAACAAAAAGAACAATACAAAGAATCAATGAATCAAAGGTTCTTTGAGAAAGTCAACAAGATAGATAAGCCCTTATACAAACTAATCAAAAAGCAAAGAGAGAGAGTATCCAAATCAACAAAATCAGAAATGAAAAAGGGGACATAACAACAGACCCACAGGAAATCCAGAGAATTATTAGGTCATACTTTGAAAATCTATATTTCTCTCTTTGACACCGGCGTGAGTTCGTAGGTGCGACGGGCTTAGAGTCGCCAACATGCCGGTTGCCAGAAGTTGGGTTTGTCGCAAAACCTATGTGACCCCACGGAGACCCTTCGAGAAATCGTGTCTCAACCAGGAACTGAAGCTGATTGGAGAGTATGGGCTCCCGAACAAGCGTGAAGTGTGGAGGGTCAAATTTACCCTGGCCAAGATCCGCAAGGCTGCTCCGGAGCTGCTGACGCTGGACGAAAAGGACCCACGGCATCTTTTTGAAGGCAATGCTCTGCTGAGGCGACATGTTCGTATTGGGGTGCTGGATGAGGGCAAGATGAAACTGGATTACATCTTGGGTCTGAAGATTGAGGATTTCTTGGAGAGGTGTCTGCAGACCCAGGTCTTTAAGCTGGGTCTGGCTAAATCTATTCACCATGCCCGTGTGCTGATCCGCCAGCGTCATATCAGGGTCCGCAAGCAGGTGGTGAACATCCCATCCTTCATTGTCCGCCTGGACTCTCAGAAGCACATTGACTTCTCCCTTAGTTCTCCTTATGCTGGTGGTCGGCCAGGCAGAGTGAAGAGGAAGGATGCCAAGAAGGGCCAGGGTGGTGCTGGAGCTGGTGATGATGAAGAAGAGGATTAAGTTAATGCCTCCCCGGATTGGAGAATTGTCTAGTTTTCCAGTTGACTAATAAAACAATTAATAGTTAAAAAAAAAAAGAAAATCTGTATTTCACAAAAATGGAAAACCTAGAAGAAATGGACAGCTTTTTGGACAGGTACCATTTACCAAAATTAAATGAAGACCAGATTAATTACCTAAACAGACTTTTAACCCTAAAGAAAATTGAAGCTGTCATTAAAAGCCTCCCAAGTAAAAAAAGCCCAGGTCCAGATGGTTTCAGTGCAGAATTCTACCAGACATTCGAAGAAGAATTACTACCATTACTCCTCAAACTATTTCACACAGTATAAACTGAAGGAATATTGCCAAATTTTATGAGGCCACAATTACCCTAATACCTAAGCCACTCAAAGACTCAACAAAGAAGGAGAATTACAGACCAATTTCCCTCATGAATATCGATGCTAAAATTCTCAACAAAGTTTTGGCAAACCATATACAACAATATATAAAAAATATCATTCACCATGATCAAGTAGGCTTCATCCCTGAAATGCAAGGATGGCTCAACATACAAAAAAACCACAAATGTCATCCATCATATAAACAAACTGATGGAAAAAAAACACATGATCATATCCTTAGATGCTGAAAAAGCCTTTGACAAAATCCAACACTCCTTTATGATAAAAGTCCTAGAGAGATCAGGAACACAGGGAAAATATCTAAATATAACAAAGGTGATTTACAAGAAGCCGACAGCCAACATCAAAGTTAATGGAGAAAAACTCAAAGCAATTCCACTAAAATCAGGAACTAGACAAGGATTCCTCTCTCCCCTAATCTATTCAATATAGTTCTCAAAGTTTTAGCTAAAGCAATAAGAGAACAAAAGGAGATTAAGGGGATTCAAATCGGAAAAGAAGTGAAACTATATTTGCAGATGATATGACTATATACATAAGTGACCCACAAAATTCTACCAGGGAACTTCTACAGCTGATAAACACCTTTAGCAATGTAGCAGGATACAAGACTAACTCAAAGAAATCAGGAGCCCTCCTACACACTAAAGATAAAAGGGCTGAAAAAAAATAAGGCAAACATCAACCTTTATAATAGCTGCAAATAGCATTAAATACCTTGGAGTAACTATAACCAAAGAAGTAACAGATCTATTTGACAAAAATTTTAAATCACTGAAGAAAGAAATTGAAGAGGATATCAGAAAATGGAAAGATCTCTCATGTTCTTGGATAGGTAGGATCAACATAGTAAAAATGGCAATTCTACCAAAAGCAATCTACAGATTCAATGCACTGCCCATCAAAATCGCAATGCAATATTTTTATGGACCCTGAAAGAACAATACTCAACTTCATTTGGAATAACAGGAAAGCCAGGATTGCCAAAACAATTTTGCTCAACAAAAGAACCTCAGTAGGCATCACCATACTATACTATATTCAAGTTATACTATAGAGCTACAGTAATAAAAAAAAAACAGCCTGGTACTGGCATAAAAACAGACTTGTGGATCAATGGAATAGAATTGAGGATCCAGGCATTAACCTAAAAACCTATGAACACCTGATCTTCAACAAAGAGTCCCAAAATATTCAATGGAAAAAAGATAGTATCTTTAACAAATGGTGCTGGCATAGCCAGTTGGTAGTGTATAGAAAAATGCAAATCGATCCAAGCCTGTTACTCTGCACAAAACTCAAATCCAAGTGGATCAAAGACCTTAACATAAACCCAGCCACTCTGAACTTGATAGAAAAGAAAGTGGGAAATATCCTCCAACGAATTGGCACAGGCGGTCACTTCCTAAATATAACACCAGTGGCACAGACACTAAGAACAAAAATCAATACATGAGACTTCATAAAACTGATAAGCTTCTGTAAAGCAAAGGACACTGTCAATAGGACAAAACGGCAGCCTACAGAATGGGAAAAGATTTTCACCAACCCTACAAGTGATAGAGGACTGATCTCTAAAATATATAAAGAATTCAAGAAATTAGAGCCCAAAACCTTGAATAACCCAATCAAAAAATGGGGTTCAGAACTAAAAAGGGAATTCTCAGCAGAAGAATTACAAATGGCTGAAAGGCACTTGGAAAAAGTGCTCAATTTCTTTAGCCATCAGAGAAATGCAAATCAAACCAACTTTGAGATGCCACCTAACACCTGTCAGATTGGCTAAGATAAAAGACACAGATGACAGCCTATGCTGGAGAGGATGCGGAGCAAGGGGAACACTCCTCCATTGTTGGTGGGAGTGTAAGCTTGTTCAGCCACTCTGAAATGCAGTGAGGCGATTTCCTCAGAAAACTGGGAATCAATCTCCCCAAGGATCCAGCAATCACTTCTGTGTGTATACCCTAAAGACGCACATTCACACTCCAAAGGTATTAGCTCAACTATGTTCACAGCAGCATTATTTGTAATAGCAAGAACATGGAAACAACCTAGATGCCCCTCAACTGAAGAATGGATTAACAAACTGTGGTACATCTACACAATGGAGTACTACTCAGCAGTAAGAAAAAATGATATCTTAAAATTTGCAGGCAAATGGATGGATTTGGAAAATATTCTCCTGAGAGAGGTATCACAAACCCAGAAAGATAAGCAGGGTATGTACTCACTCATTAGTGGACTCTAAACAAAAAAGCAGAAAGCAAAGCATGTCCCAGCTGCAAACCACAACCACTGAACAGATTGGGATTTGAAACACCTGGGACTGGCACCTTGGATTCCACTCCCTCTAGAGAAACACCTGACTCAGTCTTGATGTTGGGGTGAGGAAACTGGATCTGTGAGGATGAGATGCTGAACTAAGCCATATTGGGACCTTGGAACCTCCTGCCCTTGCTGGGGAGGTGGAGGGGGGTTGTGGAGAAGAGAGAGTGAATGGAGGGGATGGGAGGGGAAAGGGACCTTGAACAAGGATATACACAGATAGAAAATGTTACTTTATTCATAAAAAAAAATCAATAAAAAAAAAAAAGAAAACAGCAACCGTAGGGAGCCTCCGAAGAGGCAGAGGGGAGAGGGGTTTAACAGGCCAGGTCTCTCAGAGGCTCTGAACCCCCATATTCCTGAATCTTTTGAATTTCTACATTTTCCTTAAGCACAATGAACTGAAATGGTGTCTTCACCAGCCCAAACTCCTTTCAAATGTCCTCAAGTCTGACAAGAGAAAAGGCGCATGGCTGACTAGTCCATCTGTCTTTCCTGTGAGTCACATCTGCCCTGCACAGCCTTTGCCATGGCCAGGGAAGGAGGCTGGCGGCCTTGGTCTCTCTCTCAAGGGAAGGGTTAAACCATGTTTCCCCTCCCCACGGGTGCTCCTCTGGGGCAAGTGAACTCAGCTTTTCCGTGTTTAGACCAAACGCCTCAGATTCCAGTCTGGCAGGTGTTCATGTGTGTGAGCAAATTTCAACTTTGAAAGTGTTTTGTTTTCTTTCTGCCCGAAGTCTTAGGCCAGCAGCGCAGGTTGCAGGGTAACTCCAGGTTAGCCAACACTGCCTCTGTGCGGCATTCCCCTGCAAGCCAGAGCAGATGAGAGATTCGAGGGGAGAAGGTGGGACTCGGAATCAGGAGATGCTGAGTTCAGTTCTACCACAGCCATTTGGCAGCTGAGCACACAGCCTGTGGCTTCCCAAGCCTCAGTGTTCGCCTTTGGAAAATAGGTACAGCATGTCTTCTGGTGCAAGGAGATGCCCCCATGCCAGCATCTGGCACACACTTCCTGTTTAACAAATTGTTGTATGGTAGTCAAGATTCTTGATTGCAAGCTGTGTGGTAATCAGATGGAATTTACTGGAAGGCTATCAAGGGCTCATGGGATTGGCAGGGACTAGTGATGAAGTCTGGAAAATGGCCAGAGACCAAGGAATTGCAACAGGGGCCTTCTCGAGGTCATGGGAATGGGTGGCCTGCACGCCACCCGCTGCCTCTGGCTTTGAGAATCCACCAGCCATCTCTCCCAATATCCAATCAACCACCAAAGGCTCCAGGCCTCTGGAGGTAGGATCTGGTTGCTTTCGCCTGGGTGATAATCACTATTTGCTAGCAGCTGGGGCAGAGACGGGGCATACATGGAGGAGGAGCCCATGTTGACCAGTGATGGCACCAGAAGGGTAGCCACTTGAAGGTGAATGCCTTAAGGAGGGCATGCTGGTCCCTGAGGCGTCCCAACCCACAAGTGCTCAGCTGTGGGTACTGCCATTGTGATCCAGAAAGAAAAACCTTTTTTGACTAGAGGGAGCAGAGCAGGCAATGTAGCATGGGAACCAAAGGATGGGCTCAGGTTTCCAACTACAAGGTTTTTATCACTGAGAGTGAGGGATGCTGAAGGAAAGCAGCGTCCACACCTCACTGATCCTGACCTTGGACAAACAACATCTCTCTGAGCATCTGTTACAATATGCCGGGGTGCACTTGGAGTGGAAACAGGAGCCTGCCAACCTCTACAGGAGTCAGTGCTGGTGACAGGGTGCCTTTTGTACATTAAAGGGGTGTCCCCTACATCCTGGGCCTCTAAAGCCAAGGATCAGGATAAGCAATAGGTCCTGAGTGGGGTGGCTGCTAGGAAATGGCTCTCTCAGCGAGGCCCCGCCATCCATAAGGGAACCCAATCCCGGCTCCTCTGGGGCTTCCAGCAATAACACAGCTGTTAACCGCTGGGCAGCCTGGGCTGTGTACTTCTCCCCTAACATAAAGACGGCTCTGCACCTAAGACACCCACCGAATAACAGTCTTGTCCTCGGAGGCCTTCCAGGGACATTGAGCAACTTGCCCGCTCTGCTGCTCAGTGCTTCATCTCACCCACTCGTGACTGCTGAAATGTCAGAGAAATCCCAGCCCAGCTTCAAGTAACCCGATGGCTGCCAAGGACAGCCACCCTCCGGAAAGAGAAGGTGGTTCGGGGGGGGGGGGGAATATTCAAAGTCGGCACAGACGTACACATCTCTCTTTTTCTTTTTTCTGGAAGATGCTTTTCCACAGCAAGCCTCAAGATCCATTTTCTAAATGAGAAAATGATGAGTTGTATGAAACGGCTACAAGCCAGAGTATCTATCATTTATGAATTCCACAGCGTTTATTGGGCCCGTCGTCTAGAGAGCCCTGAATTACATGCCTTTGAGAGCCGGTAGGGAAAGACCAGACAAACAGGATTTTGCCACTGGCTTTCTCTGGGTTTCCAGGTTCCCACCCTCCCTGCCCCTTTCCCTGTAACAGCGATAATGTCAGTCTCGGCTTGGTCCTTTTACTGATTTTCCAGTTCCTTTAGGAGCCCCTCAGCAGCACCACACAGCCCTACAAAGCCTGGCTCCTGCCTCTTTTCCAGCCCATCTTCTCTCTTCCCACATTCCTTCTGGGCTCTAGCCATCACTCAGTCATTCCTCTTCATTCATTCATTCTCCAATTACTTCCTATGCAACAACTCCAAATCAGGCGTCACGGACACTTCAGGAGGGACAAGACAAATGGGGTTCCCTTTCTTTCAGAAGCCCCAGACATAGAGAGAATGGGAGAAACAGGAACATGGCAGACTTTGAAAAGCCCCACAAGGCAAATGTCTCAGGGTGGCTAGAAGCAAGTAGGGGAGGGACCTGGTGGCACTGAATGGGTGGTCAGGGAAGGCAGCCATGTATGAGTTGAGACCAGCCATTCTAAATTACTTGCAATTCTGAAACGGTTCAGTTCACAGCCTGTCCTGGGTACGCAGCCTCCAAAATGTCTGCCCCATCCCATTTCCTCCATCCAAGGCAGCCACTCACACCATCCCCACAAGAAGGCTGTCCCGAATCTGCCAGAGGCTGGCTGTCCTCCCCATTCTCTCTCTCTCTCCAGCTCTCCCTCCACCCCACACCTGCTCCGTGGCCTGGATGCCCACCCTCCACCTTCCTGCATCATCAGAAGAACCAGAAAAGAAGAGGGAAGAGCCAGAGAACTCAAGGGACCCAATTGGGACCTAGGGTTGGTGAGCACCAACAATTTTTCCAGCATTTTTTGTTTGATTAAATCCCAATGGACATTTTCTTCCCTTCAACTCTCTGCCTTTAACTTTCAAGCCATATGGTTCTGATTCATTTATACTTAACTAATTACGGAGTTGGTTTTGTAAGAGCTATTTGATGTCCACGAGTCTTCCGAGCCTTTTCATACAATTTTCTAACCCTTTTCACTGTGAAACCCGACATGCTCTTTTGCCAGCAATAAACAGTGAGCAGGGCCAGGAGGCTCCGGTTTGGTCACCAGGACCCGGCCCTGTGGTTACAAGCAAGGCCTCCAAATCTGGCAAAGTGTGTGTGTGTGTGTGTGTGTGTGTGTGTGTGTGTGTATTGTTTTGTTTTTTAACTCCAAATGAAATTCTAAAAAGGTTCTCAAAAAAAAAAACCCAAGAGAGACATATAAGACAAGGGACTCTTCAGCTGTGTGGCCCATCTCAAGAGAGGCCATGGCTTTCTCCAGCCCTCTCCAGGAGATGTGGCCAGCAGTTTGATTGCTCAATAAAGTCCAGAGGCTTTTCCACTACAGGGTCCTGCCCTGTCTCATCAAAGCTTAGAAAGTGGCATTTGTGTGAGCAGGTACTACTTTACGAGGAGACTAGTGCCCTGGCCAGGCTGGCCTCAAGGCTGCTCTATCTTTGTTGTGGGAAATTAAAGGCACTGAAACCAGATGAGGCCCCTCAGCTTGCCAGCCCTCCATGGGTTTGTAGGCCGGCAGCCTCTTGCGCTTGTGGGAAGAGGTAGCGTTCTGTGTCATGACAGGCTATGGCAATGCCATTTACGATCATTTGCAATGTGCAGGGCTCCGAGCTGAGCCCTTCTAGAACATGGTAACTGAGTCTGTGAGAAGTATCTCAGTATCTCCTACAGCACATGAAGAAAGGAAGAGACACAGTAGAGAAATAAAGACCTGTCGAGGCTGGCACAGCCCCAGGCACAGTCCTGGCTGGGGCAAAGAAGAAATAAACAAAAAAGACAGACACAGACAGACAGACAGAAAAGCTGGGACTGGGTGGACTGGGCTGTCTCTCTGCTAGAGAAACCACAGTGATGTGGCTGTCTTTCTGTATGCTGTGAATATGCTTTAGTATCATTGGTTAATAAAGAAACTGTTTGGCCTACGGCAAGACAGGTTAGAGGCAGGCAGGAAATCCAAGCAGAGATGAAAATGAAGGAAGGCGGAGTCAGACAGACACTGCAGGCTTTAGCCCAGATGGCAAAACAGGTAAAGCCACAAAGCCACATGACAATACATAGATTAATAAAAATGGGTTAGGTTATCAGAGATAGTTGGTAATGAGCCCGAGCCATAGGCCAAACAGTTTGTGATTAATACAAGCCTCTGAATAATTACTTTATAAGCTGCTGCAAGATTATGAATGTGGAGAAATTCCTTCTAACTGAGGGGTCCCAGAAAGGACAGAAAAACTTCTGACTATACCATAGCACCCTGTTTATCATTTAGAGTTGAACAGAGAGATGGGTTACCGCATGCAGATTGACAAGGAGATGTGGTCATTGCATGCAGAGGAACTGGGAGGCCAGTTTAGCTAATGTCTGCAGGCTCTGTAAGGGAGCTGTGCTCACACTGTAAATATCCAGCAGTGAAGATCTATGAGGGATGTTTTCTGCAGACCAGGAGAAAGCTTTGCCATCTTTCTGGGCCTCACTCTAGGAGAAAGACTTTGCCATTTCCCCCTTAGGTCTAAGACTAGAACCCTAGATGTGGCTGTGCCCATGTCAGCAACATACATTCACAGAGGCCTTTACACACACAAACCTTCCTCCTCTGAGCACAGGAACCCAGTCCCACATAACCTTGCTATGGCTTGGAACAAAGGCTTCTGTTTGGGGAGATGGTCCCTCAGGGGGTGGTGTTGACAGGTATAGGAGAAGGTAACTATTTCAGTGGGGGCTCTGCCCTCATTGACAGTAAGGCTTATTGAATCTCAAGAGATAGGATTGTGGTAAAGCAAGACAACCGCCATTGCTTGGTCTCTCCTGCAGATGACCGGGTCCCTTTCCACTTCTCTACTGAGCTGTAATTTGGCCAGAGAGGCCCTTGCCAGGACAGAAGCAACATTCTATTTGAATTTCCCAGCTACATGTGACTCAAATAACCCTTTTTTCTTCATAAAGCACAGTGCATTGGGTATTCTCTCACAGAAATAGAAAACAGACTAATACAAACCCTGAGATCACAGTCTATGGAACATGGAAAAAACTTACCAAAAGGCTCTCAAGAGCGTGCCAATTAAACTAGAAGTGTAGGGGTAGAGGGAAGGCTTAGTCTGCAGAACCATGAACCAGCATTATTGGGTACCTACCTATGTACCAGAATAGCCCCTAAAGCATTCCACAAGAGAGCACTGGGCTATGGGGGTGTGTCAGAATGGGGGTCTCACTCACTGGTCACAGCAGAAAGAATCTAGAGTTCAGACTCTGCTGTGTCTGACTTCAAGGCTCCCTTCAGCATCAACTAAGAAAGTTGATCTTTCTTCCCCTACGGAGTGAAGAATAAAAAATTAAACTCTTTGGAAATAGGTGAACACATCTTATGAGGTGTTGTAAACATTAAACTTCTGCCCAGAAAGAAGGGATGGGGGAGGGAGAGGGGATTTGGGATGATTGGCCATGGGAAAGAGATAATGTGAAATGCCATGACCAGTGTGTACACAAAGTATCCCACAAAGCATGGAGAGGCAGAGGATTCGGAGATGTGGGTGCTGGGTGTGAGCTGAGCACAACTGAGAAAACAGGGCGACAAGCCAGCCTGGATGGGCAAAGGAGGGCTGGTTTGCAGAGGAGGCATTCTTCACAATTCTTCCACCAAAGACAAAAGAAAAGGTGAACGTTTACCAAAGGGCTGGGGAGGTGGCTCGGTCCCAACGGGACTGTTGCACAAGTTGCACAGAAACTGAGTCCCGATCCCCAGTATCTACATAAAAGGCCAGACATGGCAGTGCGCCCCTGTAATCCTGGCCCTGGGGAGGCAGAGACCGAGATCCTCAGGGCTTGCTAGCCAGTCTGGCTACATCAGTAAGAAGTGGAGGGGAAATCAGTAGGGAAAGGCATGTGACATCAACCTCTGGCCTCCACATGCCCATGAACATCTCACACACACACACACACACACACACACACACACACACACACACACACACACACACACACACTTTACAGAGGTCTGCCAAAGTCCAGCCATTCTCAAGCAGGTTTACCTCGTTAAGTCCATTTTCTCACTTATCTTTGCAGCAACTTTCAAAACTTGGCTCAGTTCCTATCTACACTTTGCAAAGGAGAAAAAAAAATTGAAGCTCAAAGCCATAACATGACTCCCCACCCCCACTCCCGACATGGTTCGTGAAGCCTAGAAAAAGAATGGGAGCCCATCTACTGATGTCTTGCTGTTTGGGCTCAGACTAAAATGCAGGTGTCTACCAGGACCTGTGTGCATGAGCTGTGCCCTGCTGGGGTCACTGGCCACAGCTGGGACCCTCTCATGCTCCTCTGGCTGGTCTGCAGATACACCAACTTACTTCCAGTGGGATGTTTGAAGCAGCATCTTTCTGTGCTAAAGAATGACCATACTGGCTGCTTTGACTGTTTGAGCATTAGCACCAAGCTTCTTCCTGGACTTCAGAGTCTGCAGCTGCCTCCCCGCCCCCACCATTGCTCCTTGGGCAGCAGCTACTCCAATACAGCCATGGTTGTTTTATATAACACTGTTTCTCTTTCTTGTTCATCAGCCCCACTCAGGCCACCATAGACTTTGTACCTTGTGTCTCCAGAAGACCCATGTGTTTGTGATGCTGTTGAGAGGTTAGGAAAACTTTCGGAGGTGGGGTCTAGTGTAAAGAAGCTAGGTCAGTGGGAGGATACCTTTGGATCCTGCATCCCCTCCACCCCCTGGCTTCCATGAGGTGAGAAACTTCACTCCATCAAATGTTCTCATCCCCGTGTGCTGCCTCATCACAGGCTCCCAACAATGGACCAGCAAAGCAGAGACTCGCACCCCCAAATCTTGAGCCAAAATAAACCTTCCTTCCCATAAATCCATTTGTCACAGGTCTTAAACTCTGTGGTCTCAGTCTTAGTTTGAACCTTCACATGTGATGGTCCTCAGCCTCTGACTTCAGGGTAGTTTGGGGTACTGTAAAGTTAACTCTTCTCATCAAAGAGTCAGCATCTAGTCTGTCCTCAACCCTTCCAGTAGCCACTGGAACCTGAGTCAAATGGCAGAACTAGGACCCTGCAGGCTGACCAGCAACCAAGATGTGTTGGCAAAGGATGTGCCAAGCCCACCCTCTTTCCAGACTCTTTGGAGAGACTGGAGGCTGAGGCAGATCACGTTGGGGACTAGGTGCCTTGATGGACCGTTGTTCTTGAATATCATAGGAGTGAAACTCAGGAGACAGCAGTGGCAGGTAGAGGCTGGAACAAAGCAGAATAAAATCTCTGAAGGGAGGACCCATGAGCCCACCCCTAGGCCCTGTAGGGTTCTGCCCACCCTCCAACCCTCAGCCCCATCAGGGTTTACTTCATTTCCAGCAGCAACTGGCAGTTACTTGAATCAAAGGAGTGAAGCTGAAGTTCCACCAAATCCTTCATGCCAAAGTTCCATACCAGAAATATGTTCCAGCTTTGGTGGGTAGATGGGATGCATTTCATGTACATCCTACACACAGAGAAGTCTAGGAAAAGATTCCAGGAAACACGGGCTGGAAACTTCGGCTAGAATGCCAGTGTCTGTGGCCTATGCTGTCGGGTGCTGTATGACCACAGGCATTTTAGCTGTGACTCTTCCCCTTGCAGGAGACAGGTGGCTTCAGGGACAGCTTGGTGCTTCAAGTGCCCCCCAGAGTCTATCAATTGTGCCTCCCTGTCTTAGCCTCTCTGGTGGGCTTTTTGCCATCTGGTAGCTCAATGTCTGCTTATTGATCCTCTTTTCCAACAGATTTCCTCCAAAGTTTTCCCAGAGATGAGGGACCATTAAACAACTTAAGCATTTTACTTTGAACTTTAGGGGAATGGGAGAAACACCAGTTGATTGGTCAATACCAAACCATGTGACTATCTCTCATAAAGGGCAAGCGTCAGTCTCCTCAAACACCTGGACTAAGAGTGAAGTGAAACTGGTTCCTGTGAGAAGAAAATTGGGGTTCTGTCACCAAAGAAGAGACGAACCTTGAACAGAGGTTCTGACCCAGCCCATGTGACTAGAACTTCACCCCAGTGTGTGAGATATTACAGAGCACTTCTCAACAAGAAAAAGCCAGGGTGGAAGTTCAATCTTCTACTGGCCACCTGCCAGTTGGGTGTCAAGGGCAAACCTTGTCCCCACCAAGACTCAGTCTCCTTGTGTAGATGTCAACAGCAACCCCACCCTGCAGATGGCTCAGTGGGTCACCCAGATAGAAGACTCAGGACATGTCAAGGACAGCAGACCATTCAGTAGATGGTGACGGTGACATCAATATGATAGAAAGGAACTCATAGGGATAGTGATGCTGCAGGTGGACTCCAGGCTTTGGAAAGGACCTTGGCAAGTATCTCCGCCACCTACTGCAATCCATACTCTGAGAGATAGTATTTTACCCTGGTCAAGCTGAGGCAACGGAGGCTCAGAAGCTGTAAGACCTCACTGGAGGTCTGTCAGTCAAGAAAGGATGTGACAGACGGCAGCCCCAAGCCAGTGGCTCCTAAGCCTTTGCTGTTTCACTGCCCCCCAGGATAGTGACAACTCCATCAGTCCAGCAGAAGGTACTCAGTGGTTCCAGCCAAGCATGCTCATGACCTTGTAGCTCTGTACCCATGCTCTGGGGAAGGGAGACACCAGAGCACGAGACCTCACCTCTTTCTCTGGGCTGTCTTTCTACCCTCCGTGAGTCTGGCAAAAGGAAAAGAGAACACAGATCACATGTGCCACTCACATTGCCAAACAATTTCATATCTGCACTGTACACAGACGCAGAGTTTCACAGGGAGAAGCAGGCCAGCTTGGCTGGCTCCTGACAATGTACAAGAGAGTCATGCATGTCCAGTGCTGCTGTGGCCATGGTGTTATCCACTAGTGCTGTCCCACAAGCTGTTGAAAGAAGTGTCTTCTTAGCATGAAAAGCAGAAAGTCAAAGTAAAACCTCTTTGGATCCTTTTCTTCCTTGAAGAGCTAAAAAGGACCAAGGAGAGCCAGGGCACTGCCAGCACACTGTTGGCTCTGCAAAAACCTTGACCTTGCTCAGCCTCACAGACTATGGCGCCTCATGTATGACGTTTCTTTGGGCCTATAAAAAATAGGATCTGAGCAGCCTTTTACCCATAAACTTATACATGGCTTCTGAATTTCCAAGAATACCTAAAAGTGATGCTGTCTAGAGACAACTTTATCTGCCTCTCATTCTGCCTGACAGGGCTGGGTGTCTCCCCCATGGACATTTTTCTACACTGGTGAAGGTCTCTCTTTGTTTTAGTTTGTTTTCTGCTACAATAAACACCATGACCACAAACAAAATCGAGAAAGAAAGGGTTTATTTCAGCTTCTATTTCCAGGTCGAGATCCATCGCTGAGGGAGTCAGGGCGGGAACTCAAGGCAAGAGCTTAAAGAAAACGCCATGGAGGAATACCACTGCCTGTTTCACTCCCAGGCTCGTGTTCAGCCAGCTTTCTCCTACAACCCAGGCCCACCTGCCTAGAATGGGCTGGGCACTCCTCCATCAACTATGAATCAAGACAGTCTCTCACAGACAGGCCAGACTGATGGAGACACACACCTCTCAGGTGACTCATGGTTGTGTCAAGTTACGAGGAAAGTTGTCCAGCAGACTCTCCAATAATACAAGTTGAAAATAACAGCTGTTTTTCCAGGTTCCTTTTCTTCCACAGTACTCACAGATAAAAAGCCGAAGGAAATACCTAACACATCTCTTGACCAAATATCCTTACAAGAAGAGAAGCTTTGTTATTCCTGGTTTGATTGGTATTCTGGGAAGGTGTGATGCCTGGAGCTGCTGCAGCTACAATGTAACCATGAGATGAGAAGTCTAAAGACCAAACACAGCAGGCTAAGACTAAAGACAGTAGATACTAAGGCTAGAAAAAACATCACCTCACATGACAAGACTTACTTTCTTGCTTTGTAAAAAAAAAAAAAAAAAAAAAATACATATATTTGACAATTAAGCCAGTAGCTAAAACCACACTAGTACACCTATGAAGGCACTTTGCACAGGTAAAGAACATAAGATATAGGCACAGGTCTGCCAGAACCCCTCTTCAGGGATATGGCTGCTTTATATCCTTTTTATGATATATTGCAAGAAATTTTTATTGCAATACTGCAGTCATTTTGTGTCACATATCACCTCCTGGCCACAGCTGGCTGCACCAAGGACAGACTCCTCACCAAAATAGTCCATGTGGGGCTCTCAGCTGGGACTGAGAACTATGATTCAGAAACATAACAATCATTTTTACCTGTAAACTCGGAGATGTGTGTGCAGAGATGGGACTGTTGGCTCAGTGGGTAGAGCTCTCACCGCCTGACCTACCGCCACACAGCTCTGTATAGCTACCTCAGCATGAGCAGAGTCAGGTGCAACTCTTCCAAGCTTCAGGACAGCCCTTCATAGAAGCCCCCACCACCACTACCGACACAGTCCCATTTTCCAGAAGAGGAAAAGGAAGGTCAGAGAGTTGGGATCATCTGCTTTTAAAACCACACAGCTGGCATGTAGCTGAGGTAGAATTTGAACTCACATCAAAACCAAAGCTTCCTAGCCCTCCCACTTCATAGACTTGACTCATGTTCCAAGTTTTCAGTGCTCATACATAAACTATGCTTCCCGAGGTCTCGCATGCACTTGGGAGTCTGGGGCCTTGGTCTTCTTACCAAGCAACGAAAGAAGGCTTCCTGGAGGAGGGTCTGGGGTTTATTAATGACCTGGAGTTTAGTAAACAATGGAAGCAGCAGGAGGGTCCTGATCTACTCTGGTTCTGTGCTCAAAATCACAGACTAGGTGATGCTTGGTGGCTTATAAGCAATGGAAGCTTATTTTCAAAGTTTCAGAGGTAAGAAGCTCAAGACAAAGGTGCCGGCAGATCCTAGTGATGAGATCTGTCCCATGTTCCCTGTCCTTCCTCAGCATCTTCCCACTGTCTTCCTGAGGTACAAAGAGCAAGGGAGCGCTGCTGTCTCTCTGACTGGCCACTAATTCCATCCACTCTGCCATTGTGCCCTAGTTACCTCCAAATACCATCACACCTGGTACTAGATTACAACACAGAAATCCTGGGTGAGCAGAGTTCATGTTCAGTCCAACACACTTCAAAACAGAGCCAGTGTTGAAAGGGTGTTGAGAGCTGACAGTATGTCTGAAAGGCACAGACAAATACATTCCAGGAAACAGAGCGTCACCTTTAAGCAATGGTTGTCAACCTGTGACTTGAGACCCTTGGCGGTTGAATGACCCTCTTGGAGGTGTCACTTAAGACCATCAGAAAACACAAATAGTTACATTGTATCTCATAACAGTAGCAAAATTACAGTTATGAAGTGGCAATGAAAAAAATTTTATAGTTGAGGAGCTGTATTAACGGGTGGCAGGCAGCATTAGGAAGGTTGAGAACCACTGTTCTAGAGTAGACTAGAAAACAGTCCAAAGATTAACGCACCCACCTTCTGCAGCACAGGACACCCACCTCCCACCCCCATCCCAGAGAAACCCAAGATTTCCCCAGACCCTACTACTCTGCTTCAAGGACTCCTGGTGTCAAAGTCAATGAAGACAAGTGTATGCAGGGTGGTGTGTGGGACTGACGTGACCCAGATAAAAGGAGACCTGGGAACATTGGACTTGCAACCTTGAATACTGTTCTGGAGGGTAGACTCTGGCCTCTTCAAGACTAATAAAAAGAACACTCAGGTACTGAGTGGCCAAAGACAGTCACACAGTCACACACCCACTAAGGAAGCATCTAAGGCAGGAAAGAGAAAACTCGAAAAGGTGAGAAGCATTGAGTATCTTGGCATGGTGCCGGGAGATGGCCTGCTCCTTGGAGTGTGTTTGGGACTAAATTACAACTCCCTAGGCTGTTTAGACAGCCTGCAAAACTTTGCCTTTTTGTGTCTTCAGTCTGCAAGGGCAGACTCTGCTCTTGATGGACCTTGGAAGGTCTGGAGGGTTGCCAAGACTGCATCACGGCTGAGGAAGAGGTGAGCATGATGGAAGCCGCAGAGAAAAAAGGATAAGGAAAGGCAGGCCCAAGCGAAAAGCCACCGACCTCCTACAGCAGAGTCCTGGCTGGCAGCCCATGCTCAGCTCCTGTCCAAACCCCTCCCTCCACACACTATTTACAGAGGTCCTGCCTTTGACTTTTGGCCACGGAGGGGCCTTCTGTATATAACCTGCCTTTTCCCAGGTAGGAGAAGGCCTGAACCACAGGCTCCATAAGAACTGGGGTATCTTTTTTTTCCTTGTTCTCTCTCTCTCTCTCTCTCTCTCTCTCTCTCTCTCTCTCTCTCTCTCTCTCTCTCTCTCATACACACATGCATGTGTGTAAACAGGCATGTGAAAGCTCAAATTAATGTCAGGTCCCTCCCTCCATTATTCTCCACTGTGTCTACTGAGGCAGTCTCCCGCTGACTATCACAAATTCTGCCTAGTCTGGCTAACCAGCCTACCCCCAGGGATCTCTTGTGTCTTTCTGCCCTCTGAGCGCAGGGATTATAGGTGGCTGTCATGCTGGCCTAGCTTGTATATATTCTGGGCATCAAATCTCTGGTGTTCACATTTGCATGGTGGGTACTTTATTCAGCGAGTCATCTTTCCAGCCCTGAAAGCAGCTCTTAAAGGGCCAGCTGCTCCTGACTCAGGCCTCTCCTCCACACTGACGGCTTCCTACCCCAGCCTGAGGCTCCAGGAGGGCTTGAAGTCATTTCCACAGCCACTCACAGGGCACTGCCCCCTTCAAATACTGCCTAGCAATTTTTCTCCAGGCCCTGGTCTACTTGCAGCTGAGCTGTGGAAACAACTGGAAGGAGGTGAGGTTGCTATGGTGACTCTGAAGGTCTCCATCCATGATCCTTCCTGTGGTGACAGCAGCATTGGAAGTCAGTCCTTGGGGATGTTAGGGGGTTGACTTCAGCCTGGCAGTGTCAATGACGCCGAGTGACAGTGGCCGAGGACTGACCTCTAGCCTTTTCTTCACATCCCTTGACACTCAGCAAACCTCTCCTTGGCTAGGCACCCTTCAGGCTCCTGGAACAGTGCTAGGAACCATGGTTCACACCAGACACCAGATGCCACTGGTGATTCCTCTCCTCTCATGCCGCTCCAATTATGTCTGTCCCTCTTGCTTCCTGGCTGCCCCCCCTCCACAAAAGCTTCTTCAGGGGTTAAGTTACCCTGCACCAAGCAGTCAGTACTCTAGGCTCCAACAGTGCACAGAAATGGTCCAGGGGCCCTTTGCTCACCTTGAGGCCCTGGGCTCTTTGCCTGGGACTATTTTTCTACTGGAGCGGATCCAGTAGCGGATCACATCTTAGCAGAAGAAGGATGCCTCTGGTATCTGATGGGTATAAGACAAAAGTGTTGCTTAATTCTCTTGAATATATGGGCAGTCCACCCCCCAGGGAAGACTCAGCCAGCTTCAAATGACCACAGTCTCTGTGGAAAATCCAGAATCCATCCCTTAAAAGCCCCCAGGGACCCACTACCATGCCACCATTTCTGATCTGTTTTGAGATAGCAATTCTGCCTATGCTGTCATCCAAGATATCCTGGGCAGATACCCCTCAGAGCAGAAATGCAGAGACCTGGCCTGTGGTTCAAGGTCTGAGCTGCTCTAACCTCCCACAGGACCTGTCACCACCTCAGCTAATGCTCTTCCTGGATCTAGCAGAGACCTTCCAATCCCTCACCATCCAGAATGTGGGTTGACCAGAGAGACAGCAGAGGTGTTTTCACTGATGCCAAGGGACAGGTACAGGCAAGGGCTACTCTCTGGGAGTCACTCTGCTATGTGGGGGTGGGGGTGGGGGTGGGAGCAGGATATGCTAAACAGCAACAAAGCAGAAGTCATTCCTCTGGCTGTTGTCAATTTCGCTGCCCACGAAGGTTAGCCAAGGCTAGGAGCACACATGGTCGGAGTTGAGTGTGAGAAGCAGAAATGAAGATGGCCTGGCCCATCTCCTAACCTTCCCTCCAGGAGCCCAAAGCTCTGGGGTCCTGTCTTGCAGGAATAGGCTCCCACTGGGACCCCTTAGAGTCACATCCCCTACAGCTCCACCCATCAGCCCTCCACTGGAAGGAACTGTAGCATGTAGAAGGCATGCTCTCTGCTTTGGTATCTCATGCTGAGCTTCACACATCATCCTTTCTACTCCGGGGGGTGCTGCCCAGGCCACTCTGGGCCCACAGTGTTAGTACAAGTCTAGGTCCCCAAGAGTAGACAGCTAGTGGAAAAACACACACCGCATCCAGCCCAAGATCTCCCCTTCCTGTCTGCCTACTCTAGCTGTTTCAGCATTCATCCCCATGGCCCATCTCTGTTCACCGGCTTCACAGGGCCTCTTTCTGGAGAGCCCCTTCGTAAGCACACTATCACGTGAACCACTTACAGCTGTATGCCTTCTTTCTATTGCCTGGCCATCTCCCCAGACTCCTCTTACTCAGCCCCTAAATTAAGAAATATTTTCCATTCCCCCTGGGTGAAATATTCAGCCATTGCCCAGGTTAAGTAGGATACTCATTCCTGAAAGTCCTCCGCACTGGCTTACCTTTCCAACAGAGCCCAAGCCCCTTTAGAGCTGCTAAAAATGTTACTCACCAGTTTTCTCAGCCTCCCTTGTGGCTGGGACACAGTCATGTGACCAATCCTCACCAATGGGACCTCAGGGAAAGCTGACTGGGGGCTATTCGAAAAGATTTTCTTTGTTCTTTTGTTGGATACAACTGTGTCTGTGTATACCAACTGATAGATGTGGATGCTCCAGTTGGGAGGCATTCCTAATTCTCTCCAGGTGATAGAGCAAGATCTATGGGAAACTGTAGTATTGAGATGCTGCTGGATCCCTGCAGATTCTCAAAGGCTTCCCTTCTCCCCAAACATCTTCCTTTTTGAAGTATTAGATGTTTGCCTTGTCTAAGCCACTGTTTATCACTTGGTGACTGTACTCCATTATTAGTGCATAGGGTGACTTTGATGAATCACAATCAGCACATTTTCCAATGGAATAGAAAAGTTCAGAGCTGAAAAACACTAAGTAGCATAGCACAGGGCCAAGTCTGTAATGGAAGTTTGTCTTTTGTGGAAGTCACTTTCCGTTCATATGTAGTGTATGTACAGTCACAGTGAGTGACAGCACAGAGCATCTGCCTTAATATGTGCCAGGAGCTTTTGCAAAGCAAATCTTGAAACACTGGTTTAGTTGCAGATTCTGTTACTTACAGCCAAATGTGTCTTTATCTCAGGCGACTCTGCCACCCTGCCCACAAAAGTTCTTCCATTAATCCAGCAGCTTTCCAGCCAAGGGACTATTGCATTTCTTGTCTCAGTTGCTGATAGGAGATGTCTTCAATATTATAATTACATCATTGTTTAATTTACTAATATGCAGATGACTGAAATGCAAGCATTTCTTGGGAAATGCTGTTTCTAAGTGGGCTGCTTTCCAGAGAACCACCACAAACAAGTATGCTGCATGGAATTGAGGATAAAATCCCCTAAAATTGTAAAAACTTCCATAAAACTCTAGAAGAATCATGCACTTGCAATCATTCATCTGTGTCTCATTTTACTTTAAAGAAAATGGTTTATGCTAGAAAAACAAAACAGAACTTCACACTGCAAACTCAGACCCTAAGAAAAAGCCCTTCCACATATGAAAGTATGTATGTGAAAGCCTTTGTTGCTATGATGTGCTGAGATGGACAGGTAGTGTTGGTTTTAAAGATTTATTATTTTTATTTGTGGGTAACTCAAGTGTGCAGCACCTGTGGATGCCAGAGGAGAGCATAGGACGCCCCTGGAGCTGAAGCTGTAGGCAGTTGGGGATAGCTCAACATGACTCCTGGGATCTGAGCTCAGAAGAGTAGTAAGTGCTCTTAACCACTGAGCCATCCCAAATGAGCCCCCGGTATCACTTTTATAATGTCTTTGTCACCAGGATTCTTTATACTGGCCCGTTGTTCTGGTCACCTGCACAGAGGGGTTTGACACAATTACCTGAATCTTTTTGGCAGTAAATTGTAAACTCCACAGAAACAGAAACCATGGCTGTTCTCTGCATTCCTTCATGCTCTAAAAGATCTCAAGTGGATAAATTACTGATGAAAGGAATAAGCAAAACCTCTACACATTGTTTCATGGGAGCCTCACAAAGGAAACCTGGATGGATAGAGTTGATCTATTTTTATTCAAATATATTGGACTTCAAAATGTCAGCATTTTGACCTGTCTTACCATGCCCAATAGTAAGAAAGCCAAGGCCAACACCATGGTCCTGAGCAGGAGGAGTGGCCAGGCACCAAGAGGGTCATAGCATAAAGCCATCATTATCAGAAGGAGCCTAGGATACTTCTAGTCCCAATGCTTTGGTTTCGGATTATCCAATTCTGCTAACTTACTGAGGGCTCCTGATGAGGTTTGAAAATGTGTGCCTGCAGTCAGAGGCCAAAGTCTGTCTTCCCAAATAGAGGCTGCTTCCAGTTTTGTAATGGAAGTTGGCAGCAAAGATTATGTTTCACACATAAAAAAAAAAATCACTTTGTAGCAGATTTTGCTGGGTCAAATCCCTTCAATTAAGTAACAACTTCCTAATCCTAAAATATCCATCAATTTAATGACAGCCATCAATTAGCACCAGAGGTTTGAATGTCCTGGGTTTAGCTTCCTGATTACCCTCCTTAAATAACTCCCTTTTTGTTCTAGGACATTGAGGGCCAGTTATAAGAGAAAATGTCTGATAAAAATGTCTTGTTATTTGTGTTGTATATTCTAAAATGTGTAAGGAAGCAGAGTATACAGGAATCTTCTGAGTCTCTGTCTTGACCTGAATAGTGGTCACCCAGGACATACACAGAAAAGGGAATGAATTGGGACCCATGTCCTGCCCCATACATAAGATATCTAATTAGGGGCTGGAGAGATGTCTCAGGACCTGAGTTCAGTTCCCAGCACCCACATTAGGAGCTCACAGCCACCTGTATCCATATCTCCAGGAAATCCAATGATTTCTTTCAACCTACAAGAGTGTACACATACACTCACATAGACAGACAAACAGACACACATATGTACATGTACACATGTACACACATACACACATATATAAATAATGAAAATAATTGTTAAAAAGATAACTAAATCTAGCTTAATCTTATAGAGAACAAGAACATTTTAGATTAAGTCTGTACATATTTCCTGGTGCCCAACATCCCTAAGAAACTATATAAGACCCCTGATATGGGATATTATAGAAATTATATCAATTATAAGTGATTCATGGCACAATATGGGACTTCACTAAATGTAGAATAAATGATTGAGTTAATTACTAACTAACATGGGTGGAAAGATTCATTTCAAATCAGGGCAGAGATGCTAAGAAAGAAATAGAGAAAGTCTGAATGCACTGGTTTCTCCTTGTGTTGGGGAGTAGTATATCTAGAACAGTTATTTATGTAAAAAGATAAACTCAAGACCTGGTGTGTTCTGTGAGTCAAAGCTGTCTACAGAGACAGCAGAGAGCAGGCCATTCCCAGAAGGGAGTAGCTACGGATAAGGAGAGGAATGAATCTTAGGGAGCAGCCATTGGCTAGCAGTCATGGCGTGACTGGAGAACCCATCAGTATTGCAGAGAGCCAGACAGGAAATGGAAAGACTGAAAGTCAAGCAACAGTTGATCTATTGTTTGAAAATTTTGTACTGAAATAAAATAGACTGCACTGTATCTAGAAGATTCAATGAAGGAGGATGCGAAGAGGGATTTGTTTGTAGGAGAGATTGGATCATGCATGTGGCCTACAGAGAAGGGCCAAGAAGAGGAGATGAACCTGACAGAGGCTGATGGCTGTGAGAAAATCTTCACAGAGTGGGAGGAGATGTCAGAAAAAGACCATCATGGAGGCTTGTCTAATCTCTCACCCAGTGAGGGTCACAGGCTCCTGATGGCCTCCCTGTGCCTACTTCTTCTCACAGCCCTTCTTCCCAAGCAGATCTGGCAGTACTCCTAAGTGTGAGTCTACTCATATAACACTCCTGCTTGACACCTCCAAACCCTTTTTAATTCATGCTATAAGAATCTAATGTCTGGGGCTGGAGAGATGGCTCAGCGGTTAAGAGCACCGTCTGCTCTTCCAGAGGACCCGGGTTCGATTCCCAGCACCCACATGGCAGCTAACAACTGTCTGTAGTTCCAGTTCCAGGCAAACACCAAGGCAAATAAATAAATAAATAATAATAATAAAAATGCACTTTAAAAAATATTTTAAAAAAAGAGGGGCTGGAGAGATGGCTCAGCGGTTAAGAGCACCCTCTGCTCTTCCAGAGGACCCGGGTTCGATTCCCAGCACCCACATGGCAGCTAACAACTGTCTGTAGTTCCAGTTCCAGGCAAACACCAAGGCAAATAAATAAATAAAGTTTTTTTTTTTTTTTTTAAAAAAAAGAATCTAATGTCTTTGCTATGAACTTCAGAACCTGCCTTGGTCAGCCTGGCCTCTTCAATCTCAGCTCCTTCCACTCTCTCTTTCTCTCTGCATGCTCCAAGCATGCTGATCTACACCTCAGTTTCTGAAATGTGCCAATATATTTCCTGCCTCGGAAGCCATCTAAAACATTGTTACCTTAAATGTAAATGGGCTAGAAGAAGTCTTTCTGTACGGAAGGGGTAAAGACTCTGAGTTAGCTGTACCTGAAGAGCAGGAAGAACATGGCCAAATTTGTCTAAGACAAAACTTTCAGGAAACTTGAGATTAACTGAAAGCAACCAACAATTCCAAAGAGAACCTTGAAGGCAGCAAGAGAGAAGTGGCATACGTATAAAGTTCTGAAACTGAGAGAAAAATCATCAACTAGGATTTTCATATTCAGCCAAACTGCCTTATAAAGAAATGAACAAAACCCAGACGTTGTCAGATCAACAAAATGGAAGAGGGTATCAGGAGAGGCTTCGTGTCAAAGCAAAAGGACAACAGACATCAGTCCTGGCCTGCAGAAAGGACAGGGTTAGAACAAGAATTATGAGGGAGCTCTGAAGACCTGGAGCATTACATCAGCTTTGCAACCCATGGTCCAGAATCCCTCAAACAGAACACCGCGTAAGAGGCCATTTATTGAGAGAGAAAACAAGAGTTAAGAATGCCAAACACACCAGGGTACGGTGGGCACATCTTTACTCCCAGAACCCTGGAGACAGAAGCAAGTGGATCTCTGTGAGTTTGAAGCCAGCCTGGTTTACAGAGTGAGTTCCAGACCATCTAAGGCTACATAGTGAGACCATGTCAACAAAACAACAATAACAACAACAAAAAACCCAGTGAAGAATGCCACACTTACTGTAAAGCAACGTATTCTTGTGGGAATTAATCATGCTCCATGAGATTTCACACACTCCCCAAAAAATGAGCATTGACCCCTGTCAGGGGAGGCATGTTCATAAAAGCATCACTTCTGCTCTGGGACAAGCCACAACATTATACAACTCAGCCTTTCAACATGTGTCATTATTATCTTCTGAGTTGATAACCATGGGATCCCATCACACACACACACACACACACACAAACACACACACACACACCCCATAATTTTTTAAATAAGTTTACAGTTTTGTGTTGACATGTACTCATGCTATCTGTGAGCCATAGGTTAGACAGGCCTGCTGGTCAGTTGATTTTCTCACAAGGCTAAGTTCACCCAGAGGGCAAGGGCCTATGTCCTCAATAAATGATGCTGGACCTAATGAATTTTCACACCGGAAAGCATGAAATAAGCCCTACATCTCAAGTGATATAAAAATATTAACTCAAAGTAGATAAGAGACATAAAAAGGGGGCCTAAACCCCAAAAAATCTTCAAAAAAGAGATAGAGGAAAAATATCCAGAGATTCTGATTTGGAAACAAGCTTTAAGTTTGAGAATGAGAGAGACAAGAAAGTAGCTAATTTTGATCTTACCAAAATTTAAACCATTTTGAACATCAGAGGAAATGAAAAGCATGAGGTGAAACACCTGCAGGTTGAGTGTCTGATAAGCATTTTGCAATATCCAGAATATATGAAGAATATGTAACCTCACAACTCTAAAGGATGGGAAAGGAAGGGCTGGGAAGACTCATCTGTTAAGAGCATCGGTTGTCCTTGCAGAGGTTGAGGGTGGGTGTCCAGCACCCACATGGGGGCTCGAAGTCACCTGTAACCAGTTCCAGAGGATCCCATGCCCTCTCATTTCCTCCTTTGACACTACACACCCGTGGTACACATACATACGTGCAAGTAAAACATACACATGAACTGAAAAGCAGAACAGACAACCAAATAAACATTTCTCCATACTAAGTAGTACTTAAAAAATATCACTTCCCCCATTGATAAACACAATGTGTTCATCAAAAATTCCAATTTTAAATATAACATATCCTAAGATTTTCTGATAAATGACTTCTAAAATATGAGTTTCTGAATAAAATGATGAATCTACATTGCTGGACAATGAGGACTTGTCCTTGAGTTTACAAGTTTATAAAGAAGCAGCTGTGGTTAAGCATAAAGGACCATTTCACAGACTGAAATCCCGGCTTGTCTATAGGAAATCCTTTAGGCCTGACCAGAAATGGAAACTGTTATGCCCCTTAAGTTTATGTCATACAATCACTAAGGGAAATATTGTATTGTTATCTTCATGCAAGAAGATACCACCAGAAAATATTTATCCAGTATGTATTTAAAAACAGATAGACAATTCTAAATTTGTGCACATTTAATATATGTGCTATGTGTGTGTGTGTTCATCTATAACAAATTGATATTGAAAAGGGAAAAGAAGGAATAGATGAACCCACAAACACAGTTCACGTTCTCACGTGTCTCTAGGAAGGTGGCACAGATGAACGAAAGTCAGTTAAATTCAGCAGATATAAATCATGTCATCAGCCCAATCACTATTTTCTTAGGAGCACACTCCATTTTAGAATTCATCCCATGCACAAAGAATATACAAAGGTGCTGTGGTTTGAGTACAAAGCCCCCATGGATCAGGTGGTTTCTAATTGGTGGGGATACTTTGGAAGTTTCTGGAAACATTAGGAGGTGGGGTCCACCTGGATAAAGTCCATCATTGGAGGAGGTGACCCTTCATATCAGTCCAGCCCCTTTCTGTCTGTCTCTTTGCTTCCTGGACATTATATGTACAACTTGACTCTGCCTCACCACTACCCAGAGAGTGCAAAGAAATCTCTCTAGGATCAGAGCCTCTAAAACTGTGGGACACAATCAAATCTTTCCAATTGCTACTCTCAGGTATTTATCCCAGTGGCAAACATAGCACATTTATTCCATAGCACAAACATCAGTGCTATGACGACATATAAATGTGTCTTAAAATCACAGTAGAATTAACCCCAAGATAGAAGCAGAAACCTCCTGCCATCCCCTCACACCCAGTCTCTTGCCATCTTTCCTCACATAAGCATGATTTCTATGCTTCTGGGGAGTGTTTGTTTTATTTTGTTTCTCTTTTCAATGTCATCAAGGGAAGTCATCTTCTACTTGTTGGCAGTGGAATTTGAGGTGCCTAGGACAGACTGGTTCCAGTAGGCTTGACTGTTGTTGTATGTCAATAGCATCAATGAGCATGGCCGAATCATGAAGGAATGGGGTCCAGCCATGAGGACCCATGTGTATGTTGATCAGGACATATTTAGTGATAAAAGAAACCCAGGTAAACTGACATAGGAGAAAAGAAGAAATCACAGTACCTGTAACTAAAAAGTCTACAATTAGTACCACCTTCTGGAATCGTTAACAGTAACATGCTGTCATTTGAGGGCTGTGGGAGCTTCTGTCTTATGCAGAACCAAAGGAAGAGGCATGTGTACTTTTCAGAAGACCCAGTCCAAAGGTAACCATTTCATGGCTGACAGAAACAGGAAGCTATTGCAGAATATTCCTTTACATTGGATGAAGATGTGCCACTGTGGTTGGTTTAATGAAGAGCTAACCAATAGCTAGGCAGGAAGAAGTTAGGCAGACCTTCTGGAGACAGAGAGGACTCAGAAAAAAAAAAAAGAAAAGAAAAGAAATCACCAACCAGACATGGAGGAAACAGGATGAGTCGTAGAGCGTAAAGGTAACCAAGCCATGTAAAACCAAAACAAAACAAGACTAAAGATTTTAAAATGTGGGTTAATTTAAGTTATAAAAGCTAGTCAGGAACAAAGCTAATCTAATGCAGCTTTTATAATTAACAATAAGTTTCCACATCATTATTTGTGAGCTGGCAGCCAAAAGAAAAATCTTGGATACATATGGCACTCACTGTGGGGCCACATATATCCACATTAAGGCCTGAAAAGGCTTTTTAAAAAGAGTTCGGAACACAGAGTCAAATGTGGCTTCCTGGTGTCAATCAAAGAATACTGCAGATGCTCAGCAAAGACAGATCCAGATCAGGGGAAAAAACCCTCTAAATATATAACAATGTGTTTTTTAAAATGTGTGTAGACTTAAAAAAAGAGAAGAAAATGGGTATAGACAAAGAAAAAATAGTTTATAAATAATAAAATAAAGTCATTAAAGAGAAAATAAGAGGATAAGCGACATAAAGATGGAAAATACACCGAGAGTATAGATTCCATAATTGCTAATTTTGAATTTTTGAGTGCTAATGCACAGAGAATGACAGCTGATAAGAGACAATGGATTCTACAGAAGTGACTGCTAACTCAGCCTATACACTTTAGAAATGTTTTAGCTTTAAAATGAAAGTCAGAAAATGTATTGCTTTAGGGGAGAGGTTATGTTTTTATTTCACAGAAAATGAAAGGCTGTGTATTTATTCAAGGTTGAAGAGGATCAGGTTTGAATGGTCAAGACTCCCCTAAAATTATGGCTACAGACATATAGACATAAACCTGGAAAAACTATGACAGGTAATATTATTTTACCTGCTTAAACATAAAGTAAAAAGCCATATTTGGCTGACTTGTATACAATGCTCAGTCCATCTTTGTGTTAATACCTTTTAAATACCTTTAAAAGTTCATATGTTTTCAGAGTAAGAGGATCAGACACCAACAAAAATGGTCAGGTGATTCAGCCTCTCAGAGTGCCTTTTGTTATAATTTCCTCAGAGTTCTACATGCAGAACAGCTTCAAGGCTGCTGACTGGGATGGTGCAGCCTCAGACTATTCTAGCCAGGTCTGCAGATAAACCTTGCACTTTCCTACTCCACAAAGACTAAACAACAAATGATACAGCGTGCTCTTCCAGGACTTGACCCTTATCCCAGTTTCCTCAGGATCCCCTAAAGATGTCATTACAACAGGAAGCAGTCTAGAAAACATGACACCCACATTTCCAAGAGGCAAGGTGGGAGTTTTTGGTTGTTCGGTGGGTTATGAATATTTGTCATCATTAGGTGATTGCAAATTGTTATTGGTCACAGTAAAAAGAAAGCTAAACAAAGAAGATTAGATTTAAGGATCTCTTTCTAAAAGGAAAAAGGTGAATATAGTATAAAAATGCTGAGATAAAGGGTGGATTGTTGAATCTATGCTTTTCTTTTTGAAAAGGTAACGGAACTTTTATTTTCTGAGTTGTTTTCCAAATCACTCAAAGTGACTTACATGTCCATCAGGGACCTCCATTCTCCCTTTGTTCTTTCTCACATATCAGGGTTTTTATTTAAAGAGTTTTTTTCCCATGTCCACCACTGCTCCCCCTCCCTTCCTTCCTCCCAGTCCTCCCTCAGCCTCCCCACAACCTGTCCCCCCATCCATTCCCCAAGGAGGGTAAGGAGTCCCAAGGTGGGTCAGTTAGGTCTGGTATATCCAGTTGAGGTAGGTCTGAGTCCCTAATTAAGGACTGAGTAAGGTGTTCCTCTGTAAGGAATGGGCGTCAGGAACAGACTCTGATCCTACTCCCAGAGGCTTCACAAACTGCCCACAACATTTGACTGTTGTCTACCTTCAGAGGGTTTAGTTCCATTCCATGAAGGTTCCTAAGCTGCTATTTCAGAGTCAGTAGCTCCAGTCAGCCATCTTTGTGGGTCTCCTCCTCATAATTCTGATCCCTTTGCTCATATAGCCTCTCTTCACTCTCTCTTCAGCTGGACTGGTAACTCGACCTGGTGCTTAGTTATGGATCTCTGCTTCCATTTCTATCCATTGCTGGATGAAGACTCTATAATGGCAATTAGGATGGTCATTCATTTGATTATAGGGGAAGTAGTGTTTAGGCACCCTCTCTACTGTTGCTTGGAGTCCTAACCAGGGACATCTTGTGAGTTCTTAGATGTTTCCTTAGCACCAGGTTTCTTTCCAATCACACAGAGCTTCCTCTTTCAAAATACGCATTTCTTTTGTCTCCCTCTCTGCTGCTCCTCCCACTCACCGATCTCTTTCTCTTCCACCTCCTCTTGCTCATTCTCCCGTATGATCCCAATTTACTCAGGAGATCTTCACTATTTCTCCTTCCCAGGGGGATCTCTGGATGTCTCTTTTATGTTCTTCCTGTTAAATAGCTGTTCGGGGGTTGTGGTTTGTAGCTTGGTTATTCTTTGCTTTATGTCTAGAATCCACTTATAAGTGAGTACATACCATGTCTGTCTTTCTGGGATTATGTTACCTCACTCAGGATAATACTCTTCAGATCCATCCATTTGCCTGCATAAATTTTAGAATGACATTTTTTTTTACTGCCTAGTAGTACTCCATTGTGTAGATGTACACTTTTTTAAATACATTCTTCAGTTGAGGAGCAACTAGGTTGTTTCCAGGCTCTGGCTCTTATAAATAATGCTGCTATGAACATAGTTGAGCTAATGCCCTTGGGGTAAGAATGTGCATCCTTTTGGTATATGCTTAATAGTAGTATTGCTAGATCATTAGGTAGATTGATTCCCAGTTTTCTGAAGAACCACCATACTGATTTCCAAAGTGGCTGTACAAGTTTATACTCCAACCAGCAATGGAGGAGTGTTGTTCCCTTTGCTCCACATCCCCTCCAGCATAGGTTGTCATCTGTGCTTTTGATCTTAGCCATTCTAATAAGTGTAAGATGGTATCTCAGAGTTGTTTTGATTTGTATTTCCCTAATGGCTAAGGATGGTGAACAGTTCTTTAAGTGTCTTTCAGCCATTTGAAATTCTTCTGTTAGAAATTTCCTTTTCAGCTCTGAACTCAATTTTTTAAATTGGGTTATTTAGTTTTTTGGCTTCCGGTTTCCTGATTTCTCTCTATATTTTAAAGATTAATCCTCTGTCAGATGTAGGGTTGATGAAGATTTTTTCCCATTTTGTAGGCTGTTATTTTGTCTTATTGACTGTGTCCTTTGCCTTACAGAAGCTTCTCAGTTTCAGGAGGTCCTATTTATTAATTGTTGTTCTTAGTGTCTATGCTATTGGTATTATATTTAGGAAATGGTCACATGTGCCAATGCATTCAAGGGTATTTCCCACTTTCTTTTCTACCAAGTTCAGTGTAACTGGGTTTATGTTGAAGTCTTTGATCCACTTGGACTTAAGTTTTGTGCAGGGTAATAGATATGGATCTATTTGAATTCTTCTATATATTACCATCCGGTTATGCCAGCATGATTTGTTGAAGATACTATCTTTTTTCCACTGTGTATTTTTGGCCTCTTTGTCAAAAATCAGGTGTTCATAGGTGTATGGACTTTGATTTGATTCCATTGATTCACAAGTCTGTTTTTATGCCAGTACCAGGCTGTTTTTATTACTGTAGCTCTATGGTATAGCTTGAAGTCAGGGATGGTGATGCCTCCTGAAGTTCTACTATTGAACAGGATTGTTTTGACAGTCTTAGGTTTCTTGTTATTCCATATGAATTTGAGTATTTTTTTTCAAGGTCTGTGAAAAATTGTGTTGGGATTTTGACAGGAATTGCATTGAATCTGTAGACTGCTTTTGGTAAGATTTTTGAGTCCATTTTTGAATGACCAAAACTCTCAATTATTTTACATTGGTATGAATTTCAGTATATTGATACAAATTTAAGGTTATTTTTGTTGCAAAATACTGTGTATATGTTTTTATTCTTATTTAAGGTATTGTACCTATACATCTCATTTAAAAACATAAGGTTTTAGACCTTGAAAGATATTTAGGATAATAAAGAAGTACAGGTTAATAGTCATCTATAACAATCAAACTTAGAGTCATGTTAGGTATGTTTTCAAGGCCATACAGAGATATATTTTAGGTAGATAGATGATATTTAAACACTTCAAAGAACTACAGAATATGACATTTAATATAATATATTATAATAACATAAGGCTTTTCATGAAAGTGAGACAGGTGTGCTCCTGGCAGCACCAATCTACTTCAAAATGGGATGGTGGACCTCCATATGGAATTTACTTTCTTTGTGACAAAAGCTAGTCATTTTGGCAAGAAGTTGCACTTTCCTCAGCTGCTGATAGTATGCTGCCCAAATTGGACAAGCCAGACACAAAAAATAGTGACTGTCAAACTTTGCCAAGACAAGGTAGGACAGTCCTTCAAAAGTCCTCCTTTACAGAAAAGTTTGTCAGATATTCTAAGCCTGTAGGTGGAAGATGTATGCTCCAACACTGCAGAGGAACCTTGGGGTGACTATCCAGGCAGCCAGATGTCTCTGCCATTCCTATAGATTTAGAAGTTGCTTTACCTGCATTCCTTCTAATTCAAGTAAAATTTTATTCTTTTTGAGTCTCTGAGGGAGTTGAAAACTAGATATAGTTTAGATATAACTATGTATAAGTAGATATACAACTAGATATAGTTTTACAGTTCTTGTTACAAAATTCAGAAAAGAAACTTACATAAAGGTGTAAAGTGTTTAGGGTTGAGAAACATAGAAAGTTGTTTATCTAAAAAGATGTTTCAAGGTCTAAAAAGATATTTTTAGGATGATAATGCAAAAATTATGACAAAAATTGTTTAGGTATAAAACTTTGGACTAAGATAAAAATAATGGAGTATTTTCTCTAAATTTGCCAAATACAAATGAACTAGACATTGTAAATATAACTTGAATCTGATAATTATTCTTATTGTTATATTATATATATAATATTTTATTTTGTTAAAGTTAAAATCTTTCCTTTTTATTTAGACAAAAAGGAGGAAATGCTGCAAAATATTTCTTACACTATGTGAAAATGTGTCACAATGATTAGTTTGATAAAGAGCTGAATAGACATTAGCTAGGCAGGAAGAGGATTTGGCAAAAAAAAAGGCAGGGTCGCCAGCCAGATGCGGAGGAAGCAGGATGAGCAGAACAGAATTAAGTGACTGAGCCATGTTTAAAAATGTAAATTAAAAAAATATGGGTTAACATAAGTTATAAGAGCTAGTTAGGAACAAGCCTAAGCCACAGCTGAGCTTTCAAAATTAATAAGTCTCTGTATCAGTATTTGTGAGCTGGTGACCCAAAGAAAAATCCATCTACAGTAAGCTGTGAGAATTCCCCTGATGGTTTTTATAGATCTCATGATGGGACTGTAGAGGTTCTGAGGCATCTGCAAAGGGTGTGGGAGCAAGATGAAGCCTCATCATCTACAATTTTCATGATGATGCCACCCATGAGCTCTTCTAGTCATGAGCTAACTGGGAACCCTAGAAGGGATGAGAAAGCAACTGTGTCCCCGAGCTGGCCATTGGAAGGCAGATGGTGTGCAAGGCCAGGACACAAAGGAAAGACACTGGAGAGAAAAAAAAAGAACCTGATGGTTATGGTGCGATTACAGTGACAGATGCTGAGAGATGGAGAGGGAATGGGGAACAGGCAAGGACTGGGGAACTCTCAGTAGGGTGCTGAACAGGCATGAGACATGAGGACATGAAGCACTGACCAAGTCCAGGGAGTGTTGGGAATCATTACCAGAGCTCAGAAGTCAAGAGAATGCTAAAAGACATGAATTGCTTCAAGGAAACAGGATCTGTCTTAGGGTTTCCATTTCTGGGATAAAACACCATAAAGCAACCTGGGGAGAAAGGAGTATGTGGGGTTTTCTTCAGTATCATAGGCTACAGAATGAGTTAATAAAGAGACAGAGAGAAAGATCAGTGGGTACTTAATGCTTCAGTGTCCTCTGGATCCAGATGCTCCTGAATTCAAAATCCATCCTTGCAGGTATGGGGTACTATCGACCAGACACCCCTGCAGCCAGCCTGGAGAGCAGACAGCAGCACTCCCCCGCCCTTACCCCATGCAAGCAGAAGCACTTGCTACAACTGAGCTTTTAAAAGCCTTGCAAACCTGAACAGCCATGACTGAGGTCAGAGGTCAGGGGCAGGGCCTGTGTAGAGATGCTGACAGGTGTTTGACTGCTGATTCAAAGGACAGAAGAGAGTGTAAAAATTCACTTTCCCTGGGCAGAGCTCACCACGGAGTGATAAGCAGCACTAGATTCTGAAAGCATAAAGAAAGCCTTTAGAGGCAGATATGGTTTTCCAGCCTCTTGGTGCTTGAAGACTGAGCTGGGGTCAGGCCTGAGCTAACAGGGAAGGAAGTTTCAGAGAACACACTGGGGTTTCCACTAGCAGTCTTGAATCAAGGAGAGCCCCTCAGATCCTCTGCACTCAGTCCCTTTGGAGGAGGTCAGGCAATCAACTCCCATGTGACCAAAATAGAAAAGTTAATGAGCGTCCATGGAAGAAGATAGCATCGCTTAGAGATTTGATAGCTGTTTTATAAATAATGTCTAATATTGAAGTAAAAATTACTAGGCATGCCAAGAGATAAGACCACAAAACTAAAAACACAGGGAAATAATGAGACTGGGTGAACTGATAATTCTTTTTCTGCTTACGCCACAGGAGGATAAGGTTCTCCCACTCAGGACAGATTCCTCACTGACACACTCAGAGCCCCTCCCCTCCCAGAAAGGTTCCCTTCGATTCTATATACGTTTGAGCCAGACTGTTTCCAGTGACTCTGCCTTTTACTGAGATGCTATCTAGTGAAAAACAATGTCATATTTGCACTAACTCTTGTCAGACTTCGTTTGGGTTGTTATAACAAAATACCTCATGCTGGAAACCTCCTGAAAACAGAAAGTTATCTCCTACAGTTCTGCAGGCTAAGAAATCCAAGCATCAAGCATGGGCAGAGCTGGTGTCTGCTGGGGGCTGCTCTGCTTCGTAGATGCCACTTATTTGCTGAATTCTCGTGACAGAAGGGAAAATAAACCATCATAGGACATTACAATTCTGTAAGGACATTACCCCTGTCACCTCATCACCTCTCCCCTGAACACCAGTACAATGAACATTGACTTCACCTAGGAAATTTTGAAGGTAACAAATTTCGGGACATGAAGGTTCTTTTAACAGCAATTTGTATCAAGCTTTATAACTACAGACCACATGCAATTTAAGACACTCACGTGAATGTGTAGTGTTGACAGTAGCATCTTCTGTCACAGGTGAGTAGTCCTAAATTAGAGATTAGAAAGAATGCCCATGCAAATTAAGAGACATATTCAGGCTTATGCAAGGGTGGCCAAGTGGTGTCTAGACCAGGGTCTGGTAGCCCTGAGTTCTGATCCTTGCATTTATTGGCTCCATAACCTTGAGATCCTCACTCTGCCTTTCTGGGTCTCCATATACTCATCTGCCTGCCAAGAATGGGCTCACTGCCCTTGACTTTCTTCAGAATGTAACCTAACTATGTGAGATTTTCTTAATGTAAAGTCCCTGGTTGCCCATTTGCATGGCTCCATTAATATTTTGAAATCACAAGTAAATTTCATGTGAAGATATAGCTGAGCATTTTTGTGGCCCTCGTCAGTCACGAGGAACTGAAGAAGAGTCCCATTTCACAGCCAGCCTAGATGAGCAGGTACCTTAACAGGCTTCCTTTCTGGTGAGATTTGCATTTGAATATGAAACTTTAAAGTTTAACCCAAGGTGACAAATAATAATTTTAGACTCCAGGACAGGACCAACACAGAGGACAGCTTGTCATGCTGAAGTTTTTCTTTCTTTGCTGATCAGTTATATTGACCATGGCAATCACTATATCCTTTAGAGCTGATGCTCTCTGGTTCTCCATGTATTTCCCACGATATTTCGACTGCTGTCCAAGTTAGATGGCTAGCACCTGCTTCCTGTTTGTTTTCTCTTCTTCACATAGCTGGGACTTCATAATCAGAGTTTCTGAATGCTGCCTGTGAGGGTCTGGATCCTACCAGTAGAGTAGACAACTTTGTCTTATCCCCTGTGCCAGTCTGTCTTCTACAGCCTGCTTTCTGCAGGCAGCCTGCATAGCACCCCTCCAAGATGCTGTTCTCAGTTGCAGAGGGACAACAGAAGGAGCCAGAGCCACAGCATGGCGTTAACAAATCACATTTACTTAATAACATGCCATTGCCTTGATCACATGCGTGTTAGCAGACATGCTGGGGATTGCTAATCAAATACAGCTGTCCTCACGCTGATGGCCAGGACACACGCATGCATACACACACAGACGACACAGACACACACACACACACACACACACACACACACACACACACACACACACACACAAGATGCCTGCTGCCAATTTCTTGCCTGGCAAACCAGAAACATTTTAGTGGTTTATAAATATGGTCCCAATTCATCTTGGGACACTTCTCAGGTTCAAGCCCATTTGTGTCAGGTGCTCCCAAGACTTCATGTCTTTTTCCATCCATACCCACACTCCACCCACCAGCCTTCTATGTCCCATGATGCACAACAAAGTCTGAAGCCCCAAATATGTGTGCTGGGGTGTGTCACCTCTGCACCCTCCTGTCTTGATCTGTTCTTTTCTTCCCCCTTCTGTGTTATTGAAATGTTATTTTTTCCATTTGTTCGCCACCACCTTGCACCCCTCCCAAACTGTCCTGTTGGAAAAGATGTTTATTTTGCTTTTTGCCTTGGCATAATTTAATATCAGACAAGTGCATCCCTGATGCAGACAGTATATTCTTAGGGCATATATTTGAGATTTTGGTTAATTTAGAATTACAAATTTGTCATGCAATCCCAGTCAATTTGGAATTTGGCTTCCTGACATCATGTTTATACCCTCTTGGCCTCGACAGCGGTTATTGGAGTGGCTTTTTTTTTCCAGTAATAAGTTAGGATTTCATAAATCATTGGCATAGATCTCAAAGATTCCTGTTCTTTAACATGAAATAATGTATGTTTTCTTTCTCCTTACTGAGAATGGGTCATATTGGTTGTCACCCAAGTCCACTTTTAAATCATTTTTCTGCATGCCAGACATGGCTTTTGAAGTCGTCTGCACCAACCCACGAAGAAGCCAGAGCCTTGGCCTCTCTACCCATCGCCCCACTGTGTGCTCCACCGCCCATAACAGGAAGCATGTCAGAGCTGGGTGGGTTGGACAGACCCACGGGGCTCGGTTACACCAAGTGGAAAATCTTCTGACGTGTCCTCCGTGGACGCGTCTGGAGCAAGAGCAGGTCAGATGTCACCCTGGCCTCCAAGTCTCAACACGCCTTTCTGGTCTGCCCTGCTGGCCTTCAGACGCCGCACATGGCGGAGCAGCCGGCCCTCAAAGTCCAGGCCACAGGAAATCGCATTTGAAGTGCCTGGCGTGGAGGGTATTTTTATACCGTTCACTTTTTTTCTTTTCTTTTCATCTCTTTTCTGTATTTTTTTTTCAGGTTGCTTTTTCTTCTTGATTTATTGTTATATTATTCTATTTTTAAACCAAGACATACTTTCCCATCAGACTCTTTAATATAAGTCATATGAAAATTGGAGATGGGTGGACCTCAGCCGGGGCAGGGGCTGAGTTCAGTAGAAATCACCTTCCTGGAGAGCCATGTTTATCCCACTCACAGCTGTCTAGGGGTGGTGAGCAAGACGACACAGTTCTTCCTCCTCCTCTACATTTCTAGCCATGAGGTAAGCTTCTGAAGAGAAGCAAATGCTTGAATAAGTAACAGATGGTCCCCTGCCCACCTATGGTTTGGAAAGACAGGTGATCCAGTCAGGGTCCCAGAAAGTCCAAGACAGGGAAGGAGCTGACAGTCCAGCTTGCCCACCTGACAACCAGCCCACCTGAACCAGCTTCCCAAGCAGGGTAGGTTAGTGGGTCCAGAAACACATAGTGACAGTCCTGGGATCCAACTGATCTCTAAAGCCAGGAAGGTTTGGCAAGCCTCTAGTGACCGTGTGGGCCAGCCTCTAACTCCCTGTGGTTTGGGTGTCTGTGAGCTGAATGAAACATTTTCAAGCCCCTGAATCTACAAGTCCAAACCCACGAACTCAACCAACTATGGGCCCAAAATATTCAGGAAAAAGGTTTGCCATAAGTAAGTACAAACTGTTTTTCATGGTCAATATTCCCTAAGTGACTTGTGGTCGAGATTTAGTCACATGTGAGTGACATTAGGTAAAGAAGTTATTTAGAGGGGACTTGATGTATGTGAAAGGTTATATGAAGTTTCTAAACAATTACCAGACTATTTTTTACAGGGAACTTGAATGTCTGCAGATTTTGGCATTTAGAGATTGGTGAGGCTCCTGGAAATAGCCCCCCATGACCCTTCCTGCATCCCAACGGTGACTACTTTTGTTCTACCATTGAAAGATTAGAGACTATGGCTTGGCAGTATACTGTTTGTTTAGCATGTGTGAGGTCCTGGATTCCAGCCCCAGCAAAACACACACACACAGACACACACACACACACACACACACACACACACACACACACACACACACACAGAGGAGAGTTAAGTTGTTTAATAAACAAACAGCAAATGCTCAGGAAAGTGGTAGCCAGTCATCTACAGCTCTCTTCAGTCTGAGTTCATCTCCTTTCCTCTAAACGTCTAGACAAGGACTTTTCATGGCAACGGTCCCCCCTTTCTCTCTCCACTCCAATCCCCAATCCCCCTCCCCTACATCCCCTTCCCTCGCTTCCCCACTCTTCCGCCTTCTCCTCTTACTGCAGCCCCAGCATCAGATACACGGATGCAGCTTAAGCTTGCAGCAGGCAGGCAGGTACCCAGAGTCACATTCTGCCTTCTGTCCCAGAAACAAAGGGACCAAGCAGGACCTTATACAGATTAACATGGCTAGTGGCACGGACACTCCCCTGGTGTCCCCTAGTGGGACAGCTGCCAGGCAGTCCTCCATCCTCCTGTTCTTTTGCAGACACACGACAGCCCCCCCCCCACCTTGTCTGCAGCCCTGCTTGCCAAAGTTTCATAACAGCATTTTTCCAATTCCCAGGAATTAACAGATCTAGCACTGGGCAACAATAGAGCGGCTCTGCGTCCTCATGAGAATCGCTCTCACCTTTATCCCTGCCAAAGAACTTGAACCTGAATTTGACCAGGTCTCTGCCAGCGGCCGGCTGCTGTGTAGACAAGAAGAGAAGAGAGAAGCATGGTACCCCGCCCCCACGGAACGCGCAGAGCAGACCCTAAGTGAGAAGAAACACATATGTCAGTTGAATCAGGTTTATGCACATAAAATACAGGACAAAGAGAAGGATGTGGAGGCTGAAGAGATGGTTCAGAGGTTCAGAGTACAGGCCGCTCTTCCAGGGGACCGGGGTACAATACTCAGTGACCACATGGAGGCTCACAATTGTCTGTAATTCCAGTTCCAAGAGATCCAACACCCACTCCTAACTTCTTCAGATACCACACACATGTGGTGCACAGACACACATGCAAACAATGCATTCATACACATAAAATGAAAATTAAGATATAAGGAAATATTAGAAATCTAAAAAGACTTTAAAAGACACCATTTAAAAAAAAAACTAAACTAAACTTCATCCATTTTCTGTTACTTTAACAGAATAACTGAAACAGGGTAATATAAAAAGAATAAAAGGATGTTTGGGTTTACAGTCTGGAGGTCTAAGAGCATCAGGCATATGACGAGGGCTTCCCTTTGAGCCCTAACCTGACAAAGGGCTTCCCAGAGAGACAGACAGTGAAATGCGAGTCTTTCTTCCCATTCTCACAGTGCCACTGTCAACTTGGGTATGGCTCTCTCATGATCTCATCCAACCCCAGTTACCTCTCCAAGATCCAAACAAGAACCTCACATCTGGGTTATAACTATGCACTAAGACGCATGTCTGTCTTGGGGAGTTCTTAAAATCTTTGTCTTATTTTATAATTTAAAATTCTGAAAAAGAAAAGGCAGTGTCAATCCAGGGCAACTGGACTGGTTTTCTGCCACAGGGGAAATACCTATGAGAGACAGCTTTACGTAAGGAAGATACTTCTTGGCTCATGGTCTCGGAGATTGCAGTCTGTGGCTGACTGGCTCTATTGCATTGGAACTAAGAGAAGTCAGAAAATGAGGGAGAGCCAGAGCTATCTGTTCCCTCATGAGGGAAAGCAGAACAGGTAGGGAAGGAGCCAGAGACAAGACATGCCCTTCAGGTCACAGTCTTATGACTTAATTCTTCCAACTATGCTCAACCTCCTACAGCCTCTGCCAGCACCTGAACAATGTCATCGGATGGGTCACAATGAAGCTATAGTAGATAGTGTGCTCACTTCTCAAAGCTCATCAGCTGGTAGCCACGTCTTCAGAGCACTAACCTTTGGAGAGGCCTTATATCCTAACCCCAGATGGTGATCCTATTGGCTGAATGCACAATGAAAGACTGGGTGACTGGAGTGGAGAGTCATCTGGCCCTGTGGAATGTCCCGCTAGGATCCCTGTGTGCTGACCATACAGACTTCTTAGCAGCCCTGCCCACCTCATGTTCCTGAGCACTTCCTGGAGCTCACTACTAGCTTGAGTGTCTTCCTGTGATCCTGCAGCCATTTCCACCACCATTGAGCTGGGCCTGAGCTGGGCCTCTCCTGCCCTGTGCAGCTTCACCTCCTCAGATGCCCTACAGGAGCCAATCTGAACCCAGAGCATCATGTCTCTCCCATGAGTCCCCTGAGCCTGAGCCTTAACTCTTCCCCCTCCTCCCCATCTAGGTTTTTTCAAGACTGCGTTTTTACTATGTATCCCTGGCTGTCCTAGAACTCACTCTGTAAACTATGCTGTCCTTGAACTCACGGAGATCTGCCTGTTTCTGCCTCCTTCGTGCTGGGAATCAAAGATATGTGCCACCATGCCCAGCCCAGTGAGTTTTTTTAATAGTTATCTCTTTTTGTTACAGGAGTTAACCGATCATTTTCTCATTGGATCTGAGGATATTCCACAGGAGGGAATTCATGCTGGATCCTGTACACCTAGACAAAGGCCAATGGCTGGAGAGGTCATGGGTTAGCAAAGCCACCACACTGCCACTGCTGTTGTTTAGCTGACATGTTGTGTCCATCAAATGGCCTTCTAAATAGATATGTTTTTACCCAGAGGTTGGTGCTGCTCTCAGCCCTGATCAGAGAGCTTCTTTGTGTAATAAGTTACTGAAGAAACTCATATCTGCTCAAGTGGTGAGGTTAAGTGATTTTGACATCTATATCACCTCCTCCAAGGTGATGGAGTATTGTGGGCCACTGTCTTTCAGACAAGGCACAGGTGTTGGACTCTTGAACTCCCAGCAATTGTGATCATCTGGGTAAGGCCTGTATAAGACTGAATTCATCAGTGTTGACATGATAGGGGAGGGGTCTTAAGACTCCGCCCCTCCCTGAGGATATACAGGTGTTAAGGGTTACTGGGGGGAGGAGCACATTTTCTTCAGTGGTGTTGTCCATGTTCCTATAAACAACCCCTCATTCACGTTCACACAAGCAATTCTAATTAAGCAAGCTGGGTCACACACAGAGAAAGCTGTGTCTGTGGAAACCAGGAGATCAGGAAGCAGCTGGGAAGGGCAGGGGCATTAGTACATGGGAGCAAAGACAAGGAAGGGCAAAGGGTACCAGGATCAAAACATATTATAAACATGTATGGAATGTCACAATGAAACCCTATTATTATGTATGATTAATTTATGCTAATAAAAAATGAATAGAATCAAACCCTCCTTTGGGCTCATTCTCCACTGGATCAGTCTGGGCCCTCCACCATGTTTCCTGGTGTCCACCAGTATCTTCCCACTGGAGTGTGACAGTCTGCCCACAGGAGTGGCTCCCACTGCAGACTGTAACCTCCCTAAAGACAAACTGTCCTTTTTGAGTTCCTGTACTTCAAAGAGCACTCTTAAAATGCCCATTTCCCAAGCCTCATGAGTGTCTTTAATTTCCCATTTTAAGACTGAGAGTTTCTTAGAATGAGGTTCATTCTCGCTCAGCAAACATTATAAAACCAGATTGGTAAAACCAATGCACTTCCCTGGCCAGATTACAGGGAGCTTCCACAAAACCTAGGGCACAGCTTGGGCTCCATGAGACCCTGTCACAAAAATCCAAATAAATAAATAGCCCAGGCCAGTGTCTGGCATGAAGTGAGCTATTGACAAGAAGGCAAGTGAGCATGGTGGCCCAATCCTGAATGCAGGGAGGTGAAGTCTGACATTAGAACTGATGGGTTTTCAAACCACAGACAGAGTTGACAATAGGGATTCACCTCACTTTACTAGAGAGGTAGCTGAGGTACGCCAGCTTCACTTTCTACTACAGAGACAGAAAAACTAAAGCTGATCATCTCCACTTGCTACATGTACACACACACACACACACACACATGAGCACTCACATATACCTACAGGCATACATATAGACATGTGACACACATACTTACATACATACAAACCCATGTACACACATACACATAAATGCACACAGACATACTTGTACACATATATACACTCACACACACACTTCTGCACACACGCTGTGCACACTTGCACACACACTTGAGTATATGAATGCACAAGCGTGTGCATACACACACACACAAACACTTTTCCCTTTGATAGCATATTGCCACTGACTTTTGGAAACAGGCTTTCCTTCCTTTCTGCTTGAGAGACTGCATTTGCTATTCAGGGAATATTAGCCCTTTCCTTGGACTCCAGAAAATATTTTCTCCATTCCAGTCTAACCAGGGTGTAGTAATCATAAAACCCAGCCGCTCTGCTAGGAAGACGGATATCCTCAAAGATTTATGTCTGGCTGTCTCAAACCAAATGTGTAAGATGGGGGTTTCTCAGAGACTTGCTGGCTGTGCCCCACCCCGCACATAACTCCTATTTGTACAAACCTCAGACCAAAACTCAGGAAGGGTTAAGGAAACCCTCCGGGAACCGTGGGTTACGATCGCTCACCACCCTCGGCTGACCATTCAGATTGGATTAACCAGTTCCTAACCAGCTCACAGCTGGTTCTTGGATGATGGTAACTGATGTCTGCGATGCAAATAGCAGGATTGTTTAGGGTCTCTGGTTCCCTATGGATTTGGCATGAGGGTTTTGATCACAATGACATCCAGTCATTTACATGCCCCCATAACTATGGCCAAAGGTCATGAAAACACCTGACCTGTGAGTCTCAGGATATGGTGGGGGCCACGGAAACTTCTAAATTCGAGAAGGGGCGGAGGGGGTGATGTGACTATTTTGAATGAACCTGAAAGAAAATACTTCCCGAACCTTTCTTCAGAAGGCCAGTTCGGCTCTAGTTTTTTCCTAAGGTTGGAAAAAGTTAAGCAAACGAGGTCTAGAGACACTTGTTTATAGAAGGGTTTTCTCTTTAATTGCTGTTTTTGTTTCATGAAAGAGAAGTCTCATAAAATAAAAACCCATTTGGGGTTCAGGGAGGCAGCAGGGTCAGAGAATGCCACAAAAGGGCTGGCTTGCCTCTGGTCAGCCAGAGTCCTGAGGGCTTGACTGTCCGTATACTTTCATAGACAGGCCTGTGCCTTTCCCTCTATCCTAAAGGTCTCTCCATATGTTTGAGACAGCTTTAAAAATCTGAACTGCATGAGCGTCTGGTGGCTGGCAAGGGTTCCAGACGAGTGGTTTTCTAAGAAGCCAAGTCCGGGTTTGACTCTTTGATTGGAAAAGTATCTATTTCACTAAGGGCGATAGGCCCCTGGCTGCGCTCTTACCAAAACCCATAAACCAATACTTGGAATGCCGGCTGCGAGCAGGGAATTCTTTTGGTTTGCCTTCAAGGACACAAAACATCGAAAAGGTCTTCTCTTTGGCAGAGAGGTGCCTGGCACAGAAAGCTGGCCTGGGGCGTGTATGGAAAGAATCAGACGTGGGAACCAACAGACATGGGTTCGAATCCTGGCTCTAATACCAACAAGTCAGTTCTAACACAGGAAGCAGGTGAGAGCCATTAATTGCAGCCAGCCTTCTTCATTTGTAAGTCAGCCAATCTGCATAGTCCCTCCCCCGTGCCTAGTGTGTACACTGGGCACTTAATAAGTACATTTCACACCCACAGCTCACAGTGTTTGTAGAGAAATAGAAGCAGCTCCTCATATAAGCCATATGTCTTCCTCTGAGGTCACTGAATCCTGTTCAGTTTTTGGTCTGGGGTTGCTTGTCACAGATCCAAGACATGGGACCCACCCAGATCCAGATGGGAGAGACTCTTGTCTGAAAACATTTCCTCTAGAGAGATACTGGGACCCTCCTAGGGCTCATTAAAAAACAAAACAAAAACAAACAAAAAACATGGAAAGGCTCCATGAATAATCCAAAGCAGTGGAACTCTGCAACTAGATAGAAGATATCTATAGAAGATATGGGGTAAGGAAGGCAGCCAGGGACCATCAGGGCCAGGCAGGTAGATGCCGATACTTAGTAGCCAGCAGGAACAACCAGTCCCCACCTGAAGAAAGCCTGAGCATCCAGCACAGAACAAGAGTATCACACAAGAACTTGGGTTCAGTTGGATGTGTGGGAAGGCTACTGATGTTTCAAGTTCACACCTTCTGCAATTCCATGAGTAGAGAAAGATAACTGTGATTGATCAAGGCAGATGGGCTTCAGCCAGTCATAAGTGGTGAATGGAATTTCAACAGGCCTGTGTGTGTTTACTATACAGACCCTTCTCAGAGATCCTCGTGGCTGTGGAGTATATGTCTGACTCCTCCTGTACCAAGCAGAAATAAAAATAACAACTGTCTAAAAGAAGAGGACTCAGTGGGGTCAAGGTCATCAGATCTGGTAGACTCCAAAGTTTGGTTGCATCCATTTGTTATCCTGACTGTCTTGACTGCTCTGACTATGCTTAGTGCTGGCAGCTAGACAGCCTTGGCACTCTCTGCTCTAGCCTCTCCCACTCAAGGCCACCCCCACCTTGATAAACTTGCTCTATGACACAGTGACATTGCTATCACCTAGGTGGCAGGGGATATAGGCAAAGTAACCCAGAGCTGCACAGAGAACTGGTGGAACACTGTGGGACCCAGGTCCCCTAAACATACATTTCCTCTCCTACCTCTTGAAACCTCTTCTGGGTTTAGTCACCCTTCGCCTGCCATGCCCCACTCTGGTGCCTTTGAACTTGGTTCTGAAGCTCGTCCACCAAGCCTGGGGAGTGTCCTGACCACAGTGAAGAGTTTCATGATGTTCCTTGTAAAATCACAACCTGACATTACAGCTATTGTGTCCATGATCCTTCTGTTTCTAGCTGCCAAATACCCAAAGTGGTTTGAAACCAAACCTGGCTTAGGCCTGCAGGAGCCTCTTTTCAAGCTGGGACACACCCACCACTCTTTTATGAACCTGGTCTTGACCTGCCATCTGAGGCAGGAATCCTCAGCACAAATGCAAGCCTCCTCAGGAGATCCCGGCAGACCCCAGCAGATCCCGGCAGACCCCAGAAGACCCCGACAGCCTCAGAGCCTGTGAGAACATAGACACGAGGGACAATTTAGTGAGATGGAGATGAAACAGCTGAATGAGTTCAGAAATGTGCCAGACATGGGTGTTTGGATCTTGTTTTGAAGTCATTTCAACCCCCAGGGGCTAATAACCAAGCCAGACATTCATTCACTCTTGGCCATGACAGATACAGACATTTGACAGATACAGAGTTCTCTCCCATGTACTGAGAAAGCCATATACCCCAGCACCTACACAGGGTCTGTGGATCCATCTTTCATGGGCTATAGTTCAGCTTTCCCACCCATAGTCACATATGTGCTACTTTAGAGAGGAGCAGAGATTGGCAGAAACTATGGAGACCATGGAGCATCATCACCTAGTGATGGGGACAGGACTGGGTCCCTTTCCCTTAGGCTGTGATGTCACATGGTCCTTCTCAAATTTCCTGACTTCCCCCAACACACACACTTGCTTTGAGGACCTTGGAATTCAACATGTTCTTATTACAACTTTCAGCGGAAGACATGAACCCTTAAAAAGTATCAGGTCAGACTTCTCAAGAGACAGTCTCTTTCCACTCACACTCTTGCATTCATCTTGAAGTCCCAAATCATCATGAAAAGCAGTAGATACTATACTCTCAGCTTCTAGGGTCTTGAATGAGACCTCAGCTTCTTATATGTAGAAAAAGGACATGAGATTCTGCTTCCCCAAGTTGTGGGCATGATTCCACAAGACAATGAGTGTTCTGACCCCAGATACAGAAGTGCAGTACAGGGGACAGATATCACTGTCGCTCTGGATAGCATTTTCATAGGCAGACTTTGGTTCTAATGACATCTTATAAGGCGGGAATTTTAACCTGTCTTTGTTTTGTTTCTATTGCTATGAAAAACTCCATAGTCTAAAGCAACTTGGGAGTGGAAGGGCTTGTATTTGTAGCCTGTTACAAAGGGCAGGGACTCTAGCAGGAATCTGGAAGCAGGAATTAAAGAAGAGACCACAGAGAAATGCTGTTTACTGGCTTGCCCCGTGACTCAACCTTTTTTCTTATACACCTCAGGACCACCTGCCCATGGTACACCACACACAGAGAAATGAGCCTCCTCATATCAATGATTAGTCAAAAAATGACCTAAGATTTGTATATAGGCCAATCTTACAGAGGCATTTTCCAATTAAGATTCCCTCTTCCCAGATCCAAATGACAAAAACCAAGCAACATATTTTGACAAATACATCTCTTACTGAACCATAATCTTTCCTTTCTTGTTCATCCCCAAGATCTCACGTTAATATCACAACATAAACACAGTATGACTTTAAAAATCCCTACAACTTATCTTTTAAAAACCAACATCTCTTTAAAAGCCTAAAGTGTCTCAACTGTGGACTCCTGTAAAAATCAAAACTAAGCTAAGTTGTAGTTGAAGTTTCTCTGTCCCATCCAGCCAGTCCTGCAGCCAGTTAGCCCCAAATAATCACACAAAGACTTATATTCAATATAAACTGTTTGGCCTATGGCTCAGGCTTATTACTTGCTAACTCTTACTCTGAAACTAACCCACGATTCTTGTCTATGTTTAGCCATGTGGCTTGGTACCTTTTCTCAGTGCAGCATTCTCACCTTGCTTCCTCTGTGCCTGGCTTGAATCTGAGGCTCTGCTTGTCCTCGCCCAGAAGTCTCCTAGTCTAGCTGCCCTGCCTCTACTTCCTGCCTGCCTTCTTTCCAGTCAGCGTTTTACTAAACAAATGCAAGTGAAAAGCACTGACAGCACTATCTCACACTGGGTATTTTCTCACTCCAGGAGGGAAGAACCAGGGCACAGTTGCGATCAAAGTCAAGCAAAACCTAAGTCTAAGAGTGCAAAGCTTGGTGTTGGACATCTGAGACTCATGATCTTCTGGGCTCCAAAGAGCCCCGGCAGCTTCAGTCCTCTGGCAGCTACCTCTGAAGTCTACACAGCTTGCCTCCTAGACTCAGGCTAGCTATGCTTCACAGTTACTGCTGTGCCTGCCTGTCATCCATGGTATTGGTATCTCCAACATGCTGGGGTCTCTAATGCAACTAGGATGTATCTTCACCAATAGCCTCTCCTGGGCTCTCTTTAGGGACTCTGACCCTACCACATCACTTCTTTCTGTGATCTCTTCAGTCCTGGGGCTTCTACTGCAACTAAGGCCTCACCTTCACCAGTGGCCCTTCCTAGACCCTCGTAGCGTCAGGCTTCAGCCATTCTCCAGGACCACTTCACCCTATTCTTCCACCTGTAGACTTCTTACACATCACCAAGCTTGGCACCAGCACCAGGTACAAACTTGGCTACCTCTGGAACACAGTTTCTGTGTGCTGACTCAGAGGAAACATTTTCAGAATTTGACTCAGTGTACTTCCCACATCTTTCAAGGCAGTGTTTCTCTGTGTAGCCCTGGCTGTAGATCAGACGGGCCTCAAACTCAGAGATCTGCCTACCTCTACCTCCCAAATAATAGGATTATAGGTGTGCATCAACACATATTACACTGTACCATTCTCTTCTTAACCACATCTAATTCTTCAGCCCCAGCTGACCAGAACCATGGATTCTTAATTTAAAACATTCAATGACCCAATAGCATCTTTTAAGGGATTCTCAAATTTCCCTTTGAAACTTCGCCAGCCATGCCTCCCTCAACTGCCCTGCTCTTAGGATTACTTTATACATTGTTACAATAGCTCTTCAGGCTCTCAACACTAAATGGTTTTTCTAGTTCAGATTTTCAAAGTCTCTCCATCATCCTCCCCAAAACAGCCTGGTCAGATTTGTCACAGCAATACCCCACTCCAGGTACCAGTTTTTTCCTGTTTTGTTTTCTTCTCCTGTAATAAAGCCCATGACCAAAAGCAGCTTGGGGAGAAAATGGCTTATTTCATCTCATAGTTTACAGTCCATCCTAAGAGGAAGTGAGGGCAGAAACCCAAGCAGAGGACATGGAGGAGTGTTGTTCACTGGCTTTCTCGCCATGGTTTTCTCAGTTGACTTTCTTATATACCCCAAGATCAATTGCGTAGGGGTGGCACCATTGGGTCCTTCTACAGCAATCATTAATCAAGAAAATACCCAACAGACTTGTCTATAGGCCAATTTTATAAAGGTGCTTTTCTCAATTTAGATTCCCTCTTCCCAGATATGTCTAGGTTTGCATTGAGCTTACAATAACCAACCAGCACATTATCTTTACCACATAGATGGGGAGCTCATAAAGTACAGAGTGTGACTCAAGGTATCACAATAGAGAAGGGCAGGGTTTCTTTCCATGCTGTTTAGCTATGCAGCCAAGGCCCCTGCCCACAATGCCATCCCCAAAAGCCCAGGACATAATACATATGCCTTCCGCTTTGCACATTGCCTCTCTGGACAATACCTGTTACACGCACAAAGCCTACACCTTTCCTTTGCTTGTCCACAGAAGCCACTCTGGCTGCTAAAGCCTGGGTGCTCAGCCAGGGTTCCCAGAAACAGCAAAGCCATGGATTTCACACCGACTCCCAGCGAAAGATCTCTCATGGCAAAATAGACATTTGGCCTTCTTTCCAGTCTCTGGAAGAACACTTATACTGTCCAGGGACACCCCTTCATCATGTCTCCAACAAGTAGGAGCCCCCCTCCCCACTGCCTGGCATCATATCACTCTTAAAAGCAAGCATCTCTGGATTATCATGCCTCATTCCCTATTCCTAGGCTAATCTTCTATGAGAAGTCTCAGAATGGGGAGAGAATGGGGAGCTCAACATCCCTAGTGAGGTTTCTCCTCCCCCTCCAATTGCGGTGTTTTCCACTCCTACATTCCCACAGGTGGCTGCTGAAGTCATGTGCAGAGAACTCAGGTGTCGGGAATTCTCAGCACCCTTTCCTTGGTTCATTTGTCTGTAGACATTCTAGACTCTCTGTCTCCGAGACGGGCCACAACAGAGTGCGTGACGAGGTGAGCCTGCCTGATTTTCCCTTCAGCTCTCCCCTCCACCCAGCCCCCCCCTTCCTTCTTGGCCTCAGGACCCAAAGTGTTCTGGACATATTTTTCATTTTTCCAAATATCAATTGCTTTTTTATTCCCTCTCTGAAGCAGTGAGTAATAAGAGTTGTGTCTGGTCCTGAAATTCCGACTGAAATAAATTAGCCCAATGACCAACGGGAGGTGCCTAGAACAATAACACAGGAATATTTGGCTTGTTACAAAAGAGCCCCTGGATGTTGAAGTACAGTAAGTCTAGAAGCACATTGCAGAGTAGCGTTGCCAGAGCAGGGGTGCAATGAGCCATCCAGGCAGTGGAACGCCTCATAAATTAATCCTGCATTTTCTTTCTTTTTTGGTCCACTCTTCAGTTCTCTTGGCCTTTTGATTAATGGAGCATGCGGAAGGTGAGCTTTTTTTTTTTTTTTTTTTTTTTTGGGTGTGGCCTGTGTTCTTGGCAGGCAGCATATGCCGGAGCTGTGTATAAACATACGCGTTTGTCCCCTCCGCTGCTGTGGGCATTGAATCCTTGAGGATCCATTGGCTCCATTCACAGGAGGAGAGAGAGCAAGTGGGTAGCAGGCAGTGAGTGTTTGCTAAGTGTCAGAGGCGGGGAGGAGGTGCTGAGAGCTGACTGCCAGTCTTCCTTCTGGTCCTCTCTGGTGCAGCTGGTTAGAGAAGCAAGTATGGGATACTCGCCTTCCCGAATGCTTTCATCCCTGACACAATAACTCAGCCATGAAGCCTTGAAAGGTAGCGCAGCCCTGGTGTGGAACTGGGGTGGCCTTAGCAGCCTCTCTACCACCTGCTGTTAGGGGTCAGGCCTGCTGGGGGCAAAGGTCAGTCTAGACTTACTACTCAGAATATTGAGTCTTGGGAGATTATCCCCAAGACACAGTGGCAGACTGGGAAAAGTTCTCCCCAACATTCCTACATCCTGTTCCCTATAACTTTTGTTGCAAAGAATGCAAACGTCTTTAAGAATTTTGCAATTAAGAAAATTGTCATGAATTCACTGGTAGGCTCCAATACAATCCTGTGTTTCCTTAGGAAAAGATAACAGATCTCACACCCCAGAGTGGGGGATGCTGTGAACACAGGCAGAAGTGAGAGTGGCCTGAAGTTAAGAAATGGAGATATCCACCAGAAGCCCAAAGAGGCAAGGAAAGGGTCCTCCCCCAGATCCTTCGGAGGAAGAGCAGGCAGGCTGACTCCTTCCTAGCTGTGCTGGCCAGTTTCATGTCAATTTGATTCGAGCTAGAGTCATTTGGGAAGAGAGAAACTCAGTTGAGAAAGCCTCCCTAAGGTTTGCCTGGAGGCAAGTCTGTAGTACATTTTCTCCATTACTGATTGATGCACGAGGGCCCAGACCATTGCGGGTGATGACACTCCTAGACTGGTGGTCCTGGATGCTATAAGAAAGCAGACTGAGCAAGCCACAAGGAGCAAGCCAGCAAGCAGTATTCCTCTATGGCCTCTACTTCAGTTTCTGCCTCCAGGTTCCTGCTCCGACTTCCCTCAATAATGAACTATGATGGGAAATTATAAGCAGACAAATCCTTTCTTCCCCAAGTTGCTTAAGGTCATGATGTTTCATCCCAGCAATAGACTTCCTAATGAAGTCAGTCCAGCCCAGCAATAATGACCTAGGACTTGTGGTCTTCAGAGCTGGAAGAAAACTGTTCTCTCTTGTTTAAGATCAGCTAGCTGCAAGAATTTGAAACAGAACTCACAGAATATAGGCACCATGAGAGTTTAGAATTCCTTCAGGGCAATGAAATCCACCCATCCAGAGCAGACAGCTGGCCTGGTACAGAGCTCTGCATCCAGAAGCACCTTCCCTGGAAGCCACCAGTCCTCCTGGGTCCTCAGCCTTCCATACGATCCAAAAACACTTTGGGCAGCCCTTATGATTGGACGTTTTCAGGACTCATGCAGCAAAGGGGATGTCTGTGGCTTGTCATGCTGAGCAACTCCAGCTGGCGGAGGGGGAGGTTTTAGTGGAGATTTGGGGCAAGCTATGTATGAGTTCAGCACTGTACCTGTCACAGCAGACAGGGAATCAAGCAGAGTTCATGGGCATCACCTGCCTTTAGTCCACACAGTATATTTCCTCCTGAAGTTAAAGTTGCTGCCAACATGCATCAATCGGGTAATTCTGCATACAAGACTGGATTTCTAGCCTCCCTTAAACATAATCAGGAGCTCTGAGGACACCTGCTCTTCATTCTGAGGACTACAGCTGGCAGCCCTCTTAAGAGCTGTGCACTGTACCTCAATCCGTACCCTGCTTCTGTAGCCCATGGCATACTATGTATCATTTCACAGCTCTATGCATCTGATGCCAAAGCCTGCAGCCTTTGTCATCAACACTAGCCTTCTTCCGAGACCCCCTGCACGGTACGAGGCCCATTCTAGGACTAGGTTCTATCTTAAGGCTCAGCTTATGAGGTTTGTGCCAAGAATGCTGATTCCCCCAAATCTCCTTTCTCCCTTCAGCAAGTCAGTGTCCCTTCCTGCGAAGCCACCTCCCTTCCATTTCACTCATGTCTCCTCCCCTACGCAGACTGTCCTCTCAGATTTCTGCATTAGCTCATCACTCCAAGGCCTTTAGAGCCCTGTTTGGAGAACGGAATTGTCCAGGAGAAATCATAGCATTTGAAGACACGAGAGGATAGTGAGAGATGGGGGAGATGGGGGGAGGAGGAGGAAGAGGAAGCTGAGAGAGCGCATCTCACTAGCTCTCCCACTGACCTCCCAAGACAAACAATGATCAGCTTGCCATACAGACCCAGAGACATAAGGTCACTTTTCCAAGCGGCCTGTTACAGTGGCACCAGGAATAGACCCAGTATGTTTAGAAGATAGGGCTCAAGCACAGAGTCCTGCCTGATTTCCTCTTGTCTGATGCAGGTTTCTCCCCAGTTGGTGTGTGGTTTTCAAGACTAGTTATTTACTTGGCCTACCGTATGCATCCACAGATTTCCTGTTCATTCCTTTCCTCCATCTTCATCCCTGACATCACTTAGGAAGCCACTGGGTCCCTATTTCCCTCTCCCCTTGCTCAACCCCCAGCCTTCATCTGAGCCAACACTGGGCATGCTCTTCCTGCCCTAATGCCAAATCCCCATGAAATGACCCTCAAAGCTGATCCCCTGAGCTCTTCAGTGAGGCTCCCTGGAATAATTCACCAGGCCCCTACAATAGGTTCCATCATCCCAGGAGACACGCCCAAAACCATCATGCAGGGCTGCAGAAGCAGCTCAGCAGGGAGGGGCACTAACTGCTCTTACAGAAGACACAGGTTCGGGCCCCAGAACCCACAAGGCAGCTCACAACTGCCTGCAACCCCAGCTCCAGGGGATGTGTGTGGTGATATGTTACATATTCAATAAAACCTGGAATATCAAGAGATCAACACACAGTCAAAAACTAGGCAGACATAGATCAGGGCGTTCTGGATCTTTGAGTGTAAGGTTTAACAGCTGAGCTTCAATGACACACACCTTTAATCCCAGCACAGGGAAAGCCGGGAGTGGTGACCTAAACCTTTAATCCCATAACCCCAGAGACAGAGATCTTTCTGTGTTTCTGTGAGTTCAAGACTGACTAATAAATAGAGTAGCTCCCGCCTTTAATCCTAACCTGGATGGGATATGGCTGGGTGAGAAAGGTATTGAAGGTGGTGTAGGAAACCAGCAGAGACAGAAGTGACCAGGAATGAAGCTGAGGAAGTTGGAAGGTAGCTGGGTGGGATTTGACTGTGGTGTTTCCTCTCTCTGATATTTTAGCCTTTCTCCAATATCTGGCTCTGAGTCTCTTTCATTACAGTTAGAATTTGTGCTACAGATGTGAGCCTCTCAGGCCTCCACAGGCTCTGAGGGAAAACAGGAGGTGCACACTTACACACTCAGGCACACATACTTATGCACAAATAAAAATTTTTTTAAAATAAATTACTATGCTGCTGAGAAATTGAACAATTAGGCATTTATACCAGAGAAATGAAAAGTTAACATTTACATAAAACCCTATATAAAGATGTTCATATTACCTTCATCCATAAGAATTCCAAGCTGAAAAATCTAGCTTATAGTGTGTGTGGAGAATGTCCTTCGGAGGCTGAATAACTGGTTGGATGAAATGCAACAGAGAGAGAGAGAAAGAAGGCACAGGTATGTAACATGAAATAATGTTCAGAAAATAAAAGATGTCTTAGATGATTTTGTGTCAACTTAACATGAGGTAGAATCATTTTGGAAGCTCAATTAAGAAAATACCTGCACTGGCCCCTACTGGACTGGCCTGTGGGCAAGCTTCTGGGGCGTTTTCTGACTGATTTGAGAAGGACCTGCCCATTGTAGGTGGTACCACCTCTGAGCTGGTGATACTGGTTGCTATCAGAAACAGTATCATGTAACGTTCATCCATGGCCTTCTCCAGTTCCTGCCTTGAGTTCCTGCCCTGACCCCTCTCCCCTGCATGATGGACTTATGACTGTAAGCAGGAGTAAAGCCTTTCCTCCACAGCTATCTTTAGGTCATGGTGTTTTATAACAGCAACAGAAATCCTAACAAGGACAAAGGACAGGGTCAGTAATCTGGATGAATCTCCAAGGAATCACACTATAATTACCTCTGTAAATATAGGTCAAAACCACCCATTAATAAGAATATTCAGAAAGCACAGCTTCTATGCTGGATGTGGATACTTTTGCCTTGCCATCATTCTCTCTAACAGCCAGTCATACCACACTAATGTGGCCTTAGGGATTGCCAATGATCTAGGGATGATCTAGAGTGCATGGGAAGTTGTGTGTTGGTTACATGTAGGTCCGATGCTATTTTATACAAAGGTCTCATGAATTTAGAATTCTGTATCTTGGCAGGTACAAAACCTATAGAATTGACATCAATATTGAAAATTAAACACAGGGGGCTGGAGAGATGGTTCAGTGGTTAAGAGCACTGTCTGCTCTTCCAGAGGACCCGGGTTCGATTCCCAGCACCCACACGGCAACTAACAACTGTCTGTAGTTCCAGTTCCAGGCAAACACCAAGGCAAATAAATAAATAAAGTTTTTTAAAAAAGAAAAGAAAATTAAACACAGATATAAATACACACATGCAAATACAAATGAAACTAGAAAGCCTGAGTAAGACTAATGGCTTAACCTACACCCCAAGCATGAAGCCTCCTACAGCACTGCAAGATGCAGGGTAGAAACTTGGAAAGGGGTAGTCCATCTCTCCATGTTACTACTTCCATCTGGGTGAGAACCTATCATGAGCTCAATCAATTTTTCATTTTATTTTTAAATGAATTTTACTGGTCTTTTTTTCTATTTAAAGATTTAGTTTTTAATAATAACTTGCAAATCTGTATAAGAAAATAGAGGAAAACTTATCTGAAAACCTGGATATTCACAGCATATTTTCCTGACCACCATTGCTTTCTGTATGTGAGCATGGGTGTGTGTATGTGTGTGTGTGTGTGTGTGTGTGTTTATGAGAGGCAGTACTAAGAGTGGTGAGCTTTGCTGTCTTCTGCCTTCTGTGACATCAGAACTCATGCTTGGCTGCTGACAAGGAGTGGGGGAGGGGAAGCACCCACCTGCCTGTCCAATGAATGCACTGCCATTCACCAAGCGGTCTAAGCAGTGTGAGCCTGAGCAGAGACATGGCAATCCCGAAGACAGTTGGCAGGGGGCGGGTGGCAGCTGAGCTGCTTGAACAGAGAAGAAGCAGCCACTGTGATGACAGGAAACAGGTAAAGCCAGGGTACATTCTGTGCCCCCCATCCCTCCCCACTTCAGACACAACTCCCCTGCAGCCCACCACGAGGACAAGCATCCCTTCCCATAGCCCTCACACACCCTCACCTCATTCTCATTCATACCAAGCAAGAGAGTGTCAGTGTCTCATCTGGAAACAGAACTTTGTCTCTCAAAATTCACACATTAAAGCCCTAACCCCAGAGTTACTTGACCTGTAAACAAGACCTCTAAGGAGGTGGCTGCTGGTATGTCTCTGGTCTCATGGGCCAGGCTGCACCCTTATTGGAGAAGGCAGCAAGGGGTACATGGGTCAGAGGATGAGCCGTCTGAGGACTTGGTGAGAGGTGACACCTGAAAGCCCAGGAGAGAGACTGCAACTAAGAGCACAAACTGATAGAAAATCTATGTCTACTGTTCGAAGCCTCTAGTGTGTGGTATGGTGGCATGGTGGTGCTAGCAAGATATGGACTGATACAGATGTAGCATCGACAAAAGATAGACATGTAGAACAATGAAGCAACAGAACCCAAGAACACCCATGTGACGCATCATAGACATCAATATAATTTAATGAGAAAAAATAGTCCTAAAAATAATTGCAGGACAACTGGATACCTATATTTTTAAAGCTCTCCAGCTATATTTCACATTATATATAAAATTTACCCAAAAATGGATCATACACATAAATGTAAAAGTTAAAATAATAAAATGTTTAAAAGTAAATCAAAGTTTAGAAGAGACAAATGTTCTAGACGTCACACAAAAAGCACACTCCCAAAAGGATGAATTGAGCTTTATAAATAGAAACTTGTTCATTTTTAAAACATACTGATATGCAAATTAAAGATAAACCTGAGTTGATAAAAGATTTACAGTAAATATTTTTCCAACTACTTAGATCCAAAATATTCAAAGAACTTGACAATTTAAAACACAAGACAGTCAAACAACTGAGCAAATGACTTCAATAGGCATAACAAAGCTATGTGGATGGAGGAGAGGCTAAACCTCTGCTGGAGGGATGGCTCAGCAGCTAAGAGCACTTGTTCTTGGAGAAGTCCTAGGTTTGCTTTCCAGTACCCACATGGTAGCTAATAGCCATCCATAGTAACCCCAGCTCTGGGGGTTCCAAAACCCTTTTCTAACTTCTTCCAATATCAGGCATACACATGCTTGCACATACATACATATATGATCAATTATACACATAAAGTAAGTTTTTAAAAAAATCAAAATATGTTAAACCTCATTGATTAGAAAACACATAAAATAGATTGAGATGTCTCTACATAACAGCAACGGAATGCCTAAGATTAAAATTGACAATATTAAGTGCAGACAAGATACAGAACAACAGGAATTCTCTGACTGGCTGATGGGACAAAGTGTAGTAAACAGCTTGAGAATCAGTCCTGCATATTGTTCTAGAATTAAGCATACATTCACATCTCCATGCCTAAATAGTCACCCAGCAAAAATGAGAAACATGTGCACACAAAGACAGGGTACATGCATGTTCAAAGCACTTTTGTACATGACCATCTCAGACTGTAAACAGCTCACCGGGAGGTGAGGATTAATTGTGTTGACCTCATGCAACATACTCATCAATAAACTGAACATACAAAACCATGCAGCCACATCAGAAACATTACACAAAGGACACCATTGACTCATTTCCACAGAACTCACAAATAGACACAATATGGCAGTCAGTGCCCCAGGGGACTCACTGAGGGGTGTGGAAGACTTCCAAGATGATGAAAGAGTTAGATCTTCATTGAGGTCACATATAGACACTTATCAAAACTAATCAGACTGTGCATTTAAAATGTGTGCATTTTGTTGTTTGTAAACTATACCTCCATAAAGTTGGGGCCTCCCACAGTTCTATTGGAATAAAAAGATTTTAAGTGATTCAGAAGGACAGCAGAGTGGGAGAGGAGGAGGAGGAAGACATAAATGCCAGGGCATTGCCCTCGCATCTGATTCTGCAACAGTTGGAAGCATGTGACTTAGATTGGGGGAAATGTCTACAAATGACTGACAGTTCCCCCATGACTGAACCAGTCATGGGTACAGAGTCTTCTGCACCGAGGAATTCACATTTCTGTCTCCTTCTCACCCCAGACACTGTTGGCACTGTTGGTCTTGATGCTGTACCTGGGCACAGGGATATCAGGTAAGCATTCTGAAACTCAAGAAAGGAGTGGAGTGGAAGTCCTCAGGAAGGGTGCCTCGAGGTGCCCCACACCCTGCCCATTGCTACTGTCCCTCCCACTGCAGAGACCTGTCACATTTATTGGATTGTTTGTAAGAGTTAGTATCTGTGCTGTGCCTGTTTCAGGAAGTGGTTTGGAAGTCTGCGAACGGATCAGGGACTGCAACCCCCCTCAGGCTCCTGTGGCATCCCAGGTAACACTCTGAGATGTGCTAAGGGGTCCAGGGGAAGGCTTCTGGGAGGTGTTACCAGCTGGCTAGTTTGGGAAGGATGGTCAAGGTGGAGAAGGTAGGGTGGGGTAACCCAGGCAGAATGAACAGCATTTGCAAAACCATAGGGAACTTCATCAAACCAAGAAACCCTCCTGAGAAGTTTGAAAACACAGCTTTGATGTCTGCCTTCCAGGGCTTTGAATATCAGACCAATGAGCCCGCCGAAGAGCCAGTAAGGACCCTCAGGAAGTGGCTGACGACAAACGTGCATGGTTTTTTGGAGAAGCTAGAGAAAGAAGTGAGAGATCTGGAACAGCTCCTGCGGGACCTGGAATTCTGGCTTGATGCCTTGCTCGGAGAGCCACGCCCAGAAGACCTTTGCTCCACCCACAAGAGTCATGTGTGACAGGCAGGTGCTAGGACCTGGGGAGCAGAAGAGGAGGTGGTGAGGTGGGGCTCTAGCACTCGCTGCTCCAGGCAGGATTGAGCAAATAAAGTGGCTGAGAGGATAAGTGCACTCATGTTCATAAACACTGAAGAACAGTGGCGGTGAGGGAGGGTACTATGGGTGGGGATCATGCCTGTGGACACCTGACCAGCGCAGCTCCCAGTGGCTTGGAGCTCATCTCTCTTCTTTTTCACTCAGTGGGAACACTGGGCAAATTTTCTTAAGCTATCTCTTTAAAAAAGAAAAAGTATGTATCTATATGTATGTGCATGTCTGCTTATTCACATGCATGTTCATGTATGTGCATGAAAAGTCACACCTGTTTGTATATGCACATATGCACATACTCACATGTGTGAATACATATTCCCATGTGTATTCATGTATGCATTCATGTGTGCTCACATGGGTGCTCAAGTATGTATATATGCATATACACATATACATATATGTGCAACCAATGAACCTCAACAGACACGGGTGCTGTTAGTAATACATTACTACTGCTTATGAACTTCCAGACAAAGGATTTTGCTGTAGCTGCCTGAATGAACTGAGACATTTCTTTTTCACCTGATGTGAAGAAGTCTGCAAGCCTTGGTGTACCACCAGAAAACAATCGAGATGCCAAGTAGGTGGGCATGGTGCATATACCCTGTTAGTGCAGCTGTTGACAGTGTTGCTGAGTAGACACAGGACCAGAAAACACTGAGATTCTGGTGGGAGAAAACTGACAGAGCACAGATGATGAAACCATGAGCAATGGAGACTTTCAAAAGGGTAGAGAGCAAAACCTCTCTCTTTCAATTTAGAAGATCAAGCAGCCTTTGTTTTTACCCAGGATTCCCCTTTTCTGTTACCTCCAGGAAACTGAAGTGCTTGGTTGATCCTAATTGGAATTATGTCTGCCTGCTGTCCTCAGCCATCCGCAGTTCCCTTTCTATGATTTTTGTTTTCCTATTTTAATACAGTTGCTACGTGTGTGCCAATTGTTGAAAGTACTCAACCCTTTGGGAAATCATGTGGACTCCAATTACATAATCCCAGCAGACAGCCGCCATCCAGGGAATGGCACCGCGGTTGGTTTGCCCAGAGGAATTAATCAGTTGCCATTGGGGATGGAAAGTCTTACAAATTAGTTATGATTTTTTTCACTGATGATGGGGTAGCTTCAATTACTTGCACTGTACATACTTTACATAGAGACCTGAACACTCTCAGGCTTTGGTATCTGGAGAAATACTAAAATCAGTGCCTGTGAATACTGAGGGACCCCTTACTTTAGAGTAAACTGATAAAAAGAAGTCTGGGCCAATCCCCTCCTGGAATTCTGAACTATGCTATGACAACCTGACTACCAAGGTGGTCAGCAAACCCGAGAGCCCTAGCAGGGCCTGCAGACATGTATGAGACATGCTATACGAGAATCAGGGCCCAGCAAGCTTCCAGAGCTGCCATGAGTGCACTATATCAGAAAGAGATGAATATGTTTGCGCTTGCTCTCTCTCTCTCTCTCTCTCTCTCTCTCTCTCTCTCTCTCTCTCTCTCTCTCACACACACACACACACACACACACACACACACACACACACACACACACACCAGAAGTCTCAAAGGCATCAGTTTGCCATATAGTCCCACTTTCCTTGATAGCCCCAAGCAAGGCAAACATGGCTCATGGCTCTTATTTTTCTAGCTTAATTTCTAGTATTAACTCTCAGATTACACTCTCCCAGTCACAGTAAATACATTCATATACATTGTGTTATGTACATTGTAGAGTGTCTATAAAGGGCTAAGTAGTCAGGAAGTATCAAAGATGATCCAGAGGCTTAGCCTAGGAAACTGACCCACAGGGGTCTGTGGAAGTCTCAGAAGAAGGTCTGCACTTGGGGAGTCAGTCTGAGAGGGTCACAGGCTTGAGCGGAGCTGCAGAACTGAGTCCAGCTGCAGAGACGAAAAGGTAGGACTGAGTCAAGATGAATGAATGAATGAATGAATGAATGAATGAATGAAGAGGAAATAGACAGCAGATTCAGACAAAAATTCAAATAGGCTGCACAAACAAGGAGCTGAGGTAAGCTAAGCTGAAGCCCCTGGGATATTTGGGAGCTCTCTGCCAGCCCCTTGACGTGTTAAGATGATAGCATGACAGGTGGGAGGGGTCTTTGTTATAGCAGCACCTTCTTAAGAGATCCAAGAGAGGGAGTCACACCCCCCCATATGTTTTTAATATGCACATGTGCCCCTATAGTCTCAATTCACAAAGATAAGTGGGTATTTATTCTACTCCCAGGAATAAATCATTTATCAGTCTGTGTCGCATGGCTGATATGGACAGATAGTGCCCTCATGTGCCTACCCACTTGTCTTAGAGTTTCTGTTACTGAGATGAAACATCATGACTGAGAAGCAAACTGGGGGAGGGGTTTATTTGGCTTGCATGTCACAGCATTGTTCATCATCACAGGAAGTGAGGATAGAAATTCAAACACGGCAGGAGCCTGGAGGCAGGAGCTGATGCAGAGGTCATGGAGAGGTGCTGCTTACTGGCTTGTTCCTCATGGCTTGCTCAGCCTGTTTTCTTGTGGAACCTAGGACCACCAGCTCAGGGATGTCACCACCCACAATGGGCTGAGCCCTCCTCCATCAATCACTAGTTAAGACACTGCCCTACAACAGTGGTTCTCAACTTGTGGGTCACAAAGGGGTTGAAAGACCCTTTCAAAAGGATCACATAAGATCATTGGAAAACATATTTACATTATGATTCACAATAGTAGCAAAATTACAGTCATAAAGTAGCAATGAAAATAATCTCATGATGGGGGGTGTCATCACAACCAAAAACTGTGATAAAGGGTCGCAGCATTATGAAGGTGTCCTACAAGCTTGCCTGCAGCCTGATCAGATAGAGACTTTTTTGAAATTGAGGTTCCCTCCTCTCAGATGACTTTATCTTGTGCTAATGTGACATAAAACTATCCATCATGACTTACCTTGTCAACTTGATACACAAACATCACCGTTAAATCACAACCTTCCCTGTCTCATACATCCCCAAGATATCACACTAAAATCCTAACTATAAAAGCCCCATTGTCTTTACAAATTCGAACATTAAAAGTTCAGTCTCTTTAAAATACACAATCTTTTTAAAATCCAAAATCTTAAAAATTCAAAGTCTTTCAGTTACGGGCTCCTATAAAAATCAAAATTAAGTTAAATAACTTAATTCACTTCAAGAGGGAACAATCAGGGCCCAGTCACAATCTGAACAAAACAAAACCAAACTCCCACAGTATAAATAAGTCAACATCCAATTATCTGGGGTTCACTAATGATCATCTGGGCTCCTCCAAGAAGCTTGGGTCACTTCCTTTGCTCAGTCCCCTGCAGCATAGGCAGTTTGTCTTCTAGGGTTCAGCTGACTCCACTCCACTGCCAATGCTGTTCTTGGTGTCCATCCCATGGTACTGGCATCTCCAAAACCACTGAGGTCTTCTGCTGCCACTGGGCTGAACTTTCACTAATAGCCTCTCATAGGTTCTCCTCACAGTGCCAAGCCTCAACGTCTCTGCATGACTCCTTCAGTCCTGGGTCTTCAACTGCTACTGAAGCTGCATCTTCACCAATGGTCTCTCCTGATCTCTCACAGTGCCAAGCTTCAGCTGCCCTCCAAGATCCCTTCACATCTTCAAAACCAGTACTACCTGGGAAATGCTTACACATTACCAAGTCCTGCCATGGGTACAACCATGGGTGCTTCTGGAGCACTTTTTGTGTGCTGTCAGGAAACACTTCCCAGAAGATCTCACCCCAGTGATTCTGGTCTCTTCTTACTCACCATTAATTTCCCAGCTCCAGACAACAAGCATCAAGTATCCTAGCAAGAAAAGGTTTTACTTTAGTAATTCTGACATTTTGTTCATTATAGTTGGTTCTTCAGCCCCAGCAAACCATAACTACAGGCTCCTAATTCAAAATAACAAATCATTACAATAGAGTCAGTTTCCCTGTGAAACATCACAAGCCAGGCCACCATCTTCTGCATTGTCCTCAACATTATCTTCCAAGCTTCTAAAGAACATCTGAACACTTCTTACACAAGTTCCAAACTCCTCCCATAATTCTCTCCAAAACAATATAGGTCTGTCACAGTGATACCCCACTCCTTATCTTAGTTATGATTTCTATTGATACAATAAAATGCCATGACCAAAAAGCAAACTGGGGAGGAAAAGGTTTATGTGGCTTACATTCCACAGCACTGTTCATCACCACAGAACGTGAGGACAGGAACTCACACAGGGCAGGAACCTGGAGGCAGCAGCTGATGTAGAAGGTGCTGTCTACTGGATTACTCTCCATGACTTGCTCAGTCTGTTTTCTTATAGAACCCAGAACCACCAGCCCAGGGATGGCACCACCCACCATGGACTGGGTCCTCCCCCATTAGAAAAATGTCCTACTGGCTTGCCTACAACCTGATCTTTTGGAGGAATTTTTGTAATTGAGGTTCTTTCTCTCAGATGACTTTAACGTGTGCCAAGTTGACATAAAACTATCCAGCACACCATTACAGAGTCATCTTCATCCTCAAAATGGAGTCAAAAACCCAGTCTGAGAAACACTATTAGGTAAAGATCTGGAGTAACTTAGAGCAGGGCACAACCTAGATGCACAAGGTCAGCTAGGAACACAACAGCTGACAATTACTGGGAGTCAGGTAGGAGGTGCTCACACCCCAATGTCATCTGGGTGAGTGGATTACTTGCCTCAAAAGCACTCGGTTACAATCAGACAAGCATCCTCTGAAGGAAATACAAACTAATACAGAGACCCACAACTAAACAAAGGGCAGAGAGAGATCTTGGAACACAGTCCTAAATGGGATGTCTTCATTAAATCCTCACCTCATGGCTCAGGGAATTCTGTGGAAGAGGACATGGAAAGATTTTTAGCAGCAAGAGGTGATGGACTGGTGCACATATAAACTCAGAGACTAAGACAGCACACACAGGACCTGCACAGGTCCAACCCAGATAGGGTCTCAAAGCTGAGAAACCCCCATCCCTAACCCAGAAACTATCCAACCAACAACCACTTGCAAAAGAAAAATTTGCTTTCTCCAGGAGAGTTTCTCTGGTTATACAAACCACCCTTCAGGGTAGACCTCATGCCCAGCAGAAAATAGCCAACACAAAATGAACTCGATTGTATTTTTTGAAGTGTGTGTGTGTGTGTGTGTGTGTGTGTGTGTGTGTTGCTTTGGAGAATTGTTCATACAGTCATTCTGATGTGCCAATGAACTTTACCTTGGATCAGAGGGTATAGCTAGCTACTAGCTGACCAAAATCAGCCATAGAGGCTTTGGAGGACCAAGGACATATAGAGAGATAAAGGTGATTAATAGTGAGAGACTTAGAAAAACGTCTGGCCTTTTGGGTCAAAGAAGGAGACAGATAGGAGGTCACTGTTCATTTCTCTGCTGCTTCTCTAATCAATCAGGTTTTAACCTCACATCTGACTCCTGAGTTTTTATTAATAATATCGATTAATTTAGATAATCATTACAGTTTTGTTTTTTTTTTCTTTTTTCTGTTTGCTTGCTTATTGATTTATTCTAGTTTGTTTATTGGCCTGTTTGTTTTACGGAAAGGAAGGAAGGAAAGTTAATGAGTGAGGAGATGGGAAGGATCTGAGAGGAGGTGGAGAGAAAACCATGATCAAAATATACTGTATGAGAAATTATTTTTAATTAAAAACAAAAGTGCAAAATAAGCCACAGGGATAATTGTGTATCCTTTCAATCTTGGTCCACTGCTCCTGGGTATGAAAAATACAATTACACACTACAAAGTGACCTCAAGGTCCCTTGAAGTAAATCCAGTGCTGTGCAGTGAGAGAGAGACATCTCTATAGCAACCTGGTTAGGCAGACTAGCTCTGGGTTCAAGTGAGGGACTCTTGTCAGTGACCAAGGTGAAAAGCGTGAGGGAAGATTTCTGATCCCCAGTGTCAACCCACCCCACCCCAGAGAGAAAGGTGGAGAGGAAGGAAAGAGAGTGTCCCATGCACACTACACATTTATTTTTTTTAATTAGTTATCAGGGTGTGTATGTCAATCACACACAGCGTAATAAGATCACAGGCTAATGAGAAATAAAAGGCAAGGTAATGTCAGAGGGTAACAAACAAGAAAACTGAACAAGCAGCTGTGATTTCCAGGGAAGAAATGCATGAGCTCTGTGTAGTAAGTGCTAACCCCAAGCAGGACCACATGAGAGAATATTAGCGGGATGCTCTAAGAAGCAGAGCAAGATGGGTGCAGGGAGCTACCACCCAGGCCTCGGGACTCTGGGCTTTCTTCTGCTCATAAACAGAGCTATGTCTTGAGCTCCATACGGTGGAGCAATGGAAGTACCTGTTGGGTGAATGTCAAGACTCCCCAATTACCTACACTTTTTTATTTGTTGCAAGAATCTGTTCAGCATGGCATATAATTAAAACCTTTTCATTAGTCAGCTGATGGAGTCTCCTCTCTCTTTATTAACAGATACTTTAAGCAATCCCCTCTATAGTCCCTCTGGCTCTTCTATTACGCTAACACCTGATAGTCTATGTTTTTCTTGTTTGGGATTTGCTACTTTTTTCTTTTTTATCTCTTTGGCTTACATAGTGAGAAAAACTGCAACTCATCAGAGAGTTCATGCTTTAAGGACATGAGTCTGGGGATGGTGGAGAAATGGCTCCCCTGTTAAGAACATCTGCTGCTCTTACAGAACAGTTCTCAACAGCACATCAGGGACTCACAAACACCTGAGATTCCAGTTCTAAAGCCTCCAGTGCCCCTGTCTGGTCTCCATGGACACCCTCATACACAGGGTGTACATACTCACATACAGACCCATGAATAAATCTTGGAAAGAATGAGACTCTGATACTCAGGACAGCAGTTCTCAATCTTCCTGATGCTGCGACCCTTTAATACAGTCCCTCATGTTGTGGTGACCTCCAACCAGAAAATTTTTACTGCTACTTCATAAATATGATTTTGCTACTGTTATGAATTGTAAAGTAAGTATCTAAGTTTTTTGATGATCTTTGTTAATGCTTGTGAAAGGGTCATTTAAAGGGTGTTAAAAATTCCCCAAAGGGGGGCTGGAGAGATGGCTCAGTGGTTAAGAGCACCGTCTGCTCTTCCAGAGGACCCGGGTTCGATTCCCAGCACCCACATGGCAGCTAACAACTGTCTGTAGTTCCAGTTCCAGGCAAACACCAAGGCAAATAAATAAGTAAATAAATAAATAAAAGTTTTTAAAAAAAAAAAAATTCCCCAAAGGGATTGTGATCCACAGGTTGAGATCCTCTGCTCTGGGTGAGTTCTATTTTGGTTATGTCCAGCTGGGCATGAGTACTTTCATCAGGCTAAGGGTGGCTAGCATTCAGAGGCTGTTTCCTGTACCATGGAACTATGGTGGATATTTGGTCAAATGCTAGTGATATTTCCAGTTCATGAAGTGGAAATTGAGGCACCTGAGTGGTCACGTCATTGTTAGCAGTTTCTACCTGTAAAGGGGAAACCCGTTTCAAGCCTGTTTGGCATTGGAGCCCTTAGAGAAGCTGGCATTCTTCAGGTTTCCCTTTTCATTCAGCCTGGCCAACATAAGCTCCTTTCTCTCTTAAAAATTTGCATTTTAGTGTTGAGTAATCATATGTCAATTAAATTTATAAGGGCATAAATATTCACTGCATGCTACTTCATGTAGTGTGCACATACAGCCAAGTGGAAATCATGTTCCCTGCCCACTAATAGCTTGCCTTGCTCTGGAGAAGCCAAGAAACAGAGGTGGGGAAAATGAACTATCTACATTGATTTACAAGCTATTGGATGGAGTGCCAAAGTCGCCTAATTAATTACCAATAAGCTATATAAATATTTACTGGCTCAACTCAGGGTTCAGAGAAAGGAAAGGGCTCTGGATTTGACTCTAACATGCTATATCTGTTAATTCAGCTACAGGGACTGGAACATAAACCAGCATACAGCCCGTGGGAATGGTGGAGAAAGAAGAATTGAATGCTGGGTAGGATAAAAAGCATCCATATCTCAAGGAGGAACGCTGAGGCCCAGTCTTGACCTGAGAATCACATCTCAGCTCTCAGGTAAGATTCGGAGCCTGACTTCCCAAGAATCTCAGAGGAAATCATCCTAGAAAGAATATTCTGGGAAGGAAGGGTTGGAGATTCACTGTTTCTATTCCAAGACTGGGAATGTCCATTTCCAGTCTGCATGTCACATTTTTGATGATGCCAAATAAAAAATGTGGGTTTAATTTGTTCCCTTAATCCACAAATTTGTTCAACAAAATTGTGAAATGCATTAAATCCAATTTGGTTCCGATCTGGCTGTCAAGAGGACAATTGAGGGTGATGAGGGATAGAGTCAAAGACGCCTCCCCAAGGCACCAGAAGCCCTTCTGTGGTGACATTTCCATGAGCAAACTCTTCCTGGCCTGCAGGCAGGGAAAGGCAGAAGGTAGGCCCTTCCCTCAGACTTGTGCATATTGAGCAGAGCAACTCTGTCCTTCCCATAAAAGGGCTGGGAATCACCTGTATGTTCTAGCCAACTCACTCCAGATCTCAGAGCCTCAGTTTCTTCTTTTAGTAGCTATTGGCCTATTGAGAGGACACAATGTCTGCACCGCCCAGAGTTCGACACTTTGCAGGGCTTAGTGCTAGGAGGAATCATAGAAAAGGCCAAGCCAGCAGAAACCTGGCGATTGCTTGCCTGGGGCTAGCCCCATTCCCAGAAAGATTGACCCTGCCACCTGAGACATTCTTGAGAATAGCAAGAATGCTTCAAGAGCTCCAGGTCCCCTCAGAAGAAGGAAAGTGCCTCTTCTCCAGTGGCTGTGGCCTGTGGCCCTCTTACACTGTGACAAATGCCCATGCTCTGTGATTAGCCAGACCTGTATTATGTGCTGTTCCTCAAGCCAGGGATGAAGACAGTTCTGTCCAAGTATGGACTGAGTGGAGGGAATCAGGACACTGTCGCCAGAAGAAGAAGACATGAGAATTAAGCCATTTGCTATATACTGTTTTGTGTACTATTCCTTAGTGACACAGCAGCCACCATCGGTGCGTTACTCACATTTGTGATGACATCGGTCATAGGAAAGCACAATGATGTGTGAACATGAAATGGCACCTAGCAGCTGCCATACTACTCTGTATTCAGGCTGTCATTGGTTATTGTCATCATAAAGTAATCCTCCTGCTTATACCAAAACAATTTTAAACAGAGCCACATCATGAACCCTAACCCTAACCCTAACTGAATACCCATGCCAAGTGATTGACCTGGACCAGTGGGATGTATATAAGTCATTGACAGTCAGAACATGTTCTAAACTAACAGATATAGAACTGCCCTGGTACATTGCCTTCATCTCCATCCCACTCAGACAGGATAAAAGAGTTTTCCCAGCTATGTCGACCTCGTTTGTGTCTGACATCACCTACACAAATAATCTCTTTTAACATGCTGGTGCATGGGCCACTGCAGTAGGATGTACATCTCTTGCCATAAGCTTAGCCAAATGTACACCCAAGGAGTTGGCATGAAGAGCTACAGGAGCTGGGCTTTGGGCTCGGGCAGGCCTGGTCCTAGCTCTACCTCTCATTCCCACTTCTTTGCTGGGTGACCTCAGACAGGTCATACCATCATCTGTGCTCTATTCTGCTTGCTATAAAATGGGGTATGTCTACACATCTCCTGGGCCCATTGAGAGGATGAAGTAATAAAAACCAACGTTTACTTAGTGTTTACTATGCTCCTGGCACTATTCTGAGTGTTTTACAGGCATTAGCTCATTTCATCATCACAGAGCTACAGGATAGTCACAGTCCGTACCCTCACCGCACACTTAAGGAAACTGGAATACAGATGCAAAAAGATTCCAGGGTCACACAGTAAGTAAGTGGCAGGGCCAGAATGCAAACTCAGACAAGCAAAGTCTTGCCTCCTGCTTGGACCCCACCCTGAGCTCTATCCGGGGTAAATGAGGTAATATGCACATGAGCTATGTAAACCGCAACACACTGTATAAATGTCATTCATTATTACTTCTCTCCTCCCACCTTGGTCATTAAAGCCATGAGAGACCCAATGAATCTATCATTCAGATATTTTCCCATAGGTCTGTGCTGACCCCTGGGCTTGCACTTCCTTTCAGCCTGCTTTGACTCTAAGGCTAACCTTGAAAACTAGAGTGTGGCCTCAGTCATTCCTCAGGTGCAGCTGGTTGCTGGGAACAGAGAAGCTCACAGAGCAGGAGCGGGTGGAGAGGAGCAGACAAGCATTAGGCCTTTAACTCAGGAGCTTTCCTGGCACATGTGTGAGCATCATGAAATAATCCTGGTGAACTCCTGGGACATGTGTGAACATCATGAGATAGTACTGTGACCTCCTGGGACGTGTGTGAGCATTATGAGATAGTACTGTGACCTCCTGGGACATGTGTGAGCATCATGAGATAGTACTGTGACCTCCTGGGACATGTGTGAACATCATGAGATAGTACTGTCACCTCCTGGGACATGTGTGAGCATCATGAGACAGTACTGTGACCTCCTGGGGCATGTGTGAGCATCATGAGATAGTACTGTGACCTCCTGGAACATTTGCAAGTGTCATGAGATAGTCCTGGGGACCATCAGGGTGAGTAGAAGCTACAATGGGCAGTAGAAATATTTGGAAGACTGGAGCCAATGTGGTCTGTGACCTCATGAGTTCCCAGGGGAGGGAAGGCAGATGAAACTGGCTCCCTCCACTGAGCCCTGGTTAGACCTGAGGTAGCTCACACAACACAGCAGGTATTGTATCAGAGCCTGTCTGCCTAGCTGCCTACATGGGTAGCTAAGAGACACCTGGGGGCTATTGTTCCCCTTGAGCCCTCCTCCCTACCTCTGACTCAGGACTCAGTGCCCACCCTGCACACTTGCTTATATCCTTCCCAGAAATCATTCCTTGTTGTTCACAGTTTCCACTTCAAACCAACTCATGCTTTTTAGCAAAATCTCAGGGGATAGGGAGTGGAGGGGTGTAAAGGAAAAGGTTTGTTTTGTTTTGTTTTGTTTTTTAAGAACACATTAGAGACAAGAAACACAGTAGCAATTTTGAGGGCTGGTAGTGACTGTTGAGTGACCTGGAAAATGGACTTAAAGCCACAGGACCCCACTGCACATCTATTGTGCGTGTGAGGACGGTCCTGGCCAACCCAGTGCCCCTGCACTGCCCTCCAGTCTTGTTTTCTAATCGTGCTTTTAAACAGCTGAGGTTGTAACTGCAAGTAGGTTTTGTGTCCTCCAACCCTTCAACAAGCACTTTTGGACATTTTGCATTTTTCTCATGAACTTGTCAGTGATATTAGTAAATGCATTAAGAAAAAGAAAGAGCCCAAATCTGAAAGCAGATTAAATATCCTGAATTAAAGCAGAACAATTGCTCATTTGAATTTTTGTCAGATGTATGCTGTTTATGAGAGACACAAATATCAAATCCAGAGAGGTTGAAAGGAAAAGGGTGGGGAATATGTCTACGAAAGCACTAAAAGGTAGATATAATTAGATTATAAATAATTTTTTAAAACAGATATACCTTTACTAACATCAGATAAATTAGAAGTATTGGTGGAAATAAAAAATAATAATTTGGGACTGAAGGGATGGCTGAGCCATTAACAGCATTAACTGTTTTCCAGAGGATCCAGGTTCAGTTCCTAGCATCAACATGGCAGTTCACAACAGTTTATAACTCCGGTTCCAGGGCATCTGACACCCTCATACAGATATACATGCAGGCAATAAATATATATATAAAATAAAATAACTATATATATGTACATATATATACATACATATGTGTGTGTGTATACATATATTTCCAGAGGGGGGGAAAACAGAATGTACTTTTCCAGGGGACCCAAGTCCAGTGCCTGCCACACACACACACACACACACACACACACACACACACACACACACATTTGGTAGCCCACAATCTTACATTGTGAGGGTGTCTGATGCCCTCTTCTGGCCTCCACAGGCACTTGCACTCACATTCACAAACACAGATTTTAAAAATACACATAATTTTAAAAATACATAAAAATAAATCTTAAAAAAAAAACCCACAGAGACCCTGTCCTGAAAAAAAGCAATAACAACCAAAAAAAGTCACAAAATTAAGAGGGCAGGGGAGCTGGAGGGTGGATCTGGGAGGGGTTAGGGCAAGAATGAGGAGTTAAAATGATCAAAATACATTGTATAAAATTCCCCAAGAATTAATAAACATACTTGAAGACTATTACCTAACATTTACATCATGAGAGAGCATACATAAATAATTTAGAGGCTTAAACTACAAGATAATTGAGTAGGATATATGCAAATCCTATGTCTGTACACCTGTGTATGCTTAGGTGTGTGTGTGTGCATGTACCTGTGTGTGGTTATACGTGTGTGCACCTTTGTGTGTGCATGTGCATTTGTGTACACACGTGTGTGTTAGTGTGCACTCGTGTGTGTGTGTGTGTGTGTGTGTGTGTGCACGTGTATGTAGGTGTCAGCATGTGTGGATGTGCCTCTTTATGTGTGCGTATGTACTATACAGCTCCTCAGTCCCTGTATTCTGTTATCCACAGAGATACAGGGATCATGAAGTTAACCCCTCTTGGACACTGAGGGACAACTGTATATATGGACCACATGGATATACACGTTATCATAATATAACTCCCTGGCCCATTCACTCTCAAGTGACCTTTACATCTACTGACCTATAAAGGTCTTTTGCAGTGGCAGTTGGCTGTGATCACATGTGGATCTAGGACTGTGTAGCATTGTATAAAATGCTCTGTGTAGCCATTTGCATATGAGTTAAACATTCTACTCTTATAGCTTGGTAAGGCGACATACTAGCTGCAAGAAGACACCCACGGACACCAGAATGGGACTCTCAAAAAGTGGAAGAATCTTTTATGTCTCTAAGAAAGAAAAGAAATCTAGAGAGACCAGATGGCGGGAGGCTCTGTGGTCTGGAATGCAGCTGCTTCCTATGACCTCACCAATCATCAATAATGACCCTAAAGTCTTGACATATCGGGGACAGACTTTCTTGTGGGAACTGGTGAAGGTGCCACGCTTCTGTCACAGGCAGAGGTGAAGCAGACCCAGGTCAGATCACAAGAATATGAGACTGGAAAGAAGAGGAGGCAAACAAACAGACAGCCAGGACCAGGTGAGACTGGAGCAAGGGATTCCTCACAAAGAACAGGAATCTGGTGACAGACACATCACATATTCTACATTACTGACAGCAACTTACGGCACCAACCAGTCAGAAGCAAACCTCAAGTTACAGCAGCCAGGTCTCACATTTCATTTCCCTCCTCTCTTTTAACTTAAAAAAGTAAATACTACTTCTTCTATTACTATTATTGTTGCCATTAGTATTAACTGCTGTGTGGTTTGTGTGCACCCATGTCAGAGGGCCTTTGTGAACTCTTCTCCTCTCCACCTTTACGTGGGTTTGGAGATTGACCTGAGGTCACCCAGGCTAACTCTGCAAGCACCTTCACAGCGATCTGCCTCCTCTCCATCCTCAGGGAAATCCCTTCACACTGCTGTGGGACCTTCTGGTCCCCACCAGACCCCACTCTCCCCCTTCCCATTCACAAGGTGGCTGTGGATGCTCTGTGAACACACAGGAGTGTGGGGTGCAGCCTGTCCACTCTCACATGACCTTTACATCTCAGGAACCATTTCCTCTCCTTTGACTGAAAACAAAATTAAATTCATAGTTTTACAATTTTTCAGAGCTGCCTAACTTTGAGGAGAAAAGAGGTAACCCTTGTCTCAGAATTAGCAAGATGGCTGCTCTCTAATTGATGCCTCTGCCAAGGCTACAGGGATATCACTCTGAGCACGTGTCTGGGGGCATCACTCTGAGAAATAGATCCTCCTGTCTTTCCTGCCACCAACAGGATTCCTGAAGCCCTGTGCTAAATGCTAGAAATCCATCTCTTTTTAAAACTAATAATAATAAAATAAGATTTTTAAAAATGACCTCTTAAGCCATCCCACCTCCTTTTTTTTTTTGGTTCCTCCCAAGAAACACATTAAAATAAACAAAATGTTAAATGAAAACAGGGTAAATGCACCTGCGAAGTTTTACCAGCTCACATTACAAAGCCCCCTCTGCAGTGGCTGGGAACTGTTTCCATAACAAGCATAACAAACAGACAGTTCTCTTGAAAGTCAGGCAAAAGCCAAATTAGTCAGATTACATCAGGATATATTTCCCTGGAGCAGGAGGTCTCTTTGCAAACACCTGCCTGACATATTTCAGACATGTGCAGAGGCGCGCAGGCCCTTGGTGGGTCCCAGGGCTCGCCAACGTCTCAACAAAAATGGGTGTTTGGGTTTTACTGAGTAAAACTGAGTGAGATGGCTGTGTGGAATTTGAGTTGCTTCTGGCACCTCTCACATGACAAAGTTTAACCAGCTCTTGTCCTGGTGCCAAGAGGGTCCAAGAACTCGAGGAAACTGCAGCTGGTCGTCCCTCTCAAGGCAGCAGAGAGATGCCTGAGGTTGGAGCACTGAAGTCTTCCATAGCCTGGATGGAAATGCTAATATTAAAAAGGCAGACACAACAGAGGAGCCACCCTCTCAAATGGACCAGACACCGCAGCCTGTACCGTGGAGTAAAAGAGACTTGTGTTTCTCTTTTCCCATAGTCTAATTAGAATTCTGCCTTGACAGCCTTCCTCTGTTTATTTTATCAGCATTTGGAACCATGCAAAATTAACTTTTTCCAATGATCTGTGTTTTTGAGAAAGTGCCCAGTCACGTGGGTTAAGTAAATCATGGCAAATCTAGAATACTATGTGACCAATCACATGAATGAGAGATACCCCCAAGGATAGACTACTACCTGATAATTTATATGAGCCAGCAAGATCCCCAGGGACTCAGGTACGAGACTTTGAAGATACATGTGTTGACAAAAAGATTCTAGAGAATGTTCATCAATGGTAATAATATGACTCATAAGCAAGTGAGGAGCCCAGCTCTGGATCAGCCAGCTTGAGTTCACATCTTGCCTCAGCCTCCATGAGCAGCATGTCTGACAACACCCCTTAGATTTCTGGTGCTCTCAGTGGAAGCCCCTGATAAGGTGACCATGGGGGTGACTTAGATGAGTAAAATCACTTAGCACAAGGCCTGGCTCATGGTGGATACCCTAAAAATGTTATTAACACCTAATACTTCCCAAGGGTAAGTGTTTATAGACAAGCACATGGTCAGGGACCATGTCCAATGGGATTTGCAGGTGAACACATCAGACACTGTGGGAATGGTTCTGCCCAGTGGCAACCACACTGACGGGCCCACATGTAAGTAGAGTAAGACTCACTGCAGTCAGGGCGCTCTCTAAAGAGTAAACCAAGACATTCTCAGGTGAGGCACCCCGGGTCCCCTCAGAAGCTGGGAGCAGACAAGCAAAGCTCAGGGCAGAGGCTTGCAAGAGGGGAATAGGGGGACAAGGGACTGGGGTTCCCTGGCAGCTACAGCATCTTGCTGCAAACAGCCCAGTGGGGTTCAAAGGTCAGGCTTGAAACAATCTGCTCAAAGTGAGGACAGTGAGGTAGTCAATGGTCGTAAACGTAAGTCACCTGGTTCCGCCTGCCTCCCAACCCCAGTGGCTTCAGTAGTGACTGCACACTCCATATTGAATTCCTGGACCCCTTTGTCTCCTTCCTCGCAGCTGAGATCTTCAGCACGATCCCCCTCCTCGTGGCTTTTTATGATGGTGATGATGTAAGGGGGTAGGAAAACACAGCTGGTTCTGCCTGCGTTTACAGAGGCTGGGGCAGACTGTGCTGTCCCCAGCCACCAGTCCTGCACAGCTGCTCAGCCCACCTCTGGGGGCCAAGTGTCCCCAGCACTTCTCATGGAAGGAAACACATGGCACAGAAATGAGACATTTATTTAATTAAAAAAAAAAATGAAGGCTGTCTGCAGAATCCCAGCGCACTCTGGAGCAGGGGCAGGTAAACTCTGCCCCTGACCACATCCACAGCTCCTGCTGAGGGAATTTGCACGGTTCCCCGCCACGACCTCGAACTGAGCGAACCAACTACAGGGGTCTCTGAAGGGCAGATTCAGACCCCGTCCAGAGGTGAGGAGGGGACACGAGGCCTCAGTGCCTATATCCCAGCCTGGGAGGGAGAGTTGAGCTCCCATTGCTTTCAGTTCCGCTCCCGGGACCGAGTGCTGTCTGCAGAATCCCAGCGCACTCTGGAGCAGGGTCAGGTAAACTCTGCCCCTGACCACATCCACAGCTCCTGCTGAGGGAATTTGCACAGCTCCCCACCACGACCTTGAACTGAGTGAACTAACAACTGCAGGGGTCTCTGAAAGACAGAATCAGACCCTGACCAGAGAGGTGACAGGAGGCACACAAACCCGAGTGCCACAACTGACCAGGACCCATCTAATCATGAACCACTGAAGCCATGGGAAAACGTCAGTGCAAAAAATTACATAATAATACAAAGGACAACATGGTAACTCCAGAAGAGAGTGGCAATCTTACAAATACAAGACCTGAACTGAGCAATGAAGAGGAAACAGAAGGAAGCAACACCAAAAATTCCTTTTTGATGATCATCGAAGCTCTCAAAGAAGATATGAAAAAAAGCCTTAAAGAAATAGAAGAAAATACAAACAAAA